>QEPC01014088.1:2624652-2640921 GCA_003113815.1 Sphenodon punctatus | reverse complement strand
GGCGCCGCCCAAGGGCTGCCGCCCGCTGGGGCGGGCGGGCAGCTTTGGCCTGTGGCTTGGGCCGAGCCCTCCCAGGGGGTGGAGCCTCGCTCACCTGCAGGGGATGAATGAATGTGTCCCTGACTCCCAGCCACGGTCCTATCAGGTCCTGTCCTCTGTGATCCATGCCAATGGCAGCCAGTTTTCCCCTCCCCAGTCTCCTGTGCCCCTTGCCGGTTTTGCTGCCAAAAGGTGTATGAGTTGGAGTGGGTGGGAGGGGGTGGAGCAGCAAGATAGCTAGAGGGAAGAAGAATTTGCATGTGAGCGGGGTTGGCTTGGAGGGGGTGGGGAGAGAACAGGGGTAGCAGGGAAGAGGGAGGAGCTGGGAAGTGATGAAAAGTGGTGGGTAGGTATGGAGGAGGGAGCAGAGGGGTGATTTGGGTGCTGGATGAGTGGGAGGAAGAGGGAAGCTGGTGTATGTGTGTGTGTGCGCGCAACAAAGAAGAGATGGCGTGGGGTGGGGAACTAAGAGCATAGCAGAAGCAGCGGCTTGCATGTGCGAGAAGGGAGATAACTTGGGGCATGTGGAGACTTGGGTTGGGTGAGAACTGGGGGGAGGCTAGGAGTAGAGGGAGATGGCAATGGGAGCAGAAAGTGTCTTGGGTGGATGCATTATGCAATGGGACAGAGGTGGGGGGAGCTGGGGGTGATGAGAAGGGATGGAGGAGTAGAGGAGATGGTTGGGGGTATGGGAGCTGGGGATAGGACTGGGAGCTGCTGTGGGAGGTCCCCCATTCTCCTTGCTCCCACCATGTCCACTGTTGCTGCTGGATCTGAGCAGGGAAAGCAACAGGAGACAAGTTTTGGCTTTTCTTCTGCAGGCTCCACAGTGGTCTCTAGTGACTTCAATGGGGCTACTCCAGGGTAAGTGGCTTGCAGCTTCTGTGCTCACCAAAGAAAAGAAAGGTAATTAACTTGCCACACCTGTCCCAAGTGCAGGGGACACAGTATACAGTGACATTTGTTTTGAGAGCAAATTGTGGTCTTGATGGTACACAGGCTAGGTCAGACATGCCAGACTAACCTTATCTCCTTTTTTGTTTGAGATACTCATTTAGTGGATCATGGGAATGTCATGATGTAATATCCTGATTTCAGCAAAGCATTTGACAAAATCCCCCATGATCTAGATGTGGACTAGATGATATTACCATTAGGTGGCACAGCTGGTTGAAGAACTGTACTCAAAGAGTGTTCAAACCGAGTAGGATGCCACAAGGCTACATTAACAGAAGCATGGTTTCCAAGTCATGAAAAGCAAATAGTTCCATTCTATTCTGCAGTGGTCAGACCTTACCTGGAGTACAGTGTCCAGTTCTGGCCACTGCACTTTAAGAAGGGCATTGACAAATTGGAACAGCCCTAGCACTGGCAGTGACTGGCTGGGGCCAATCAGAGGAGGGCAACAAAGATGGTCAGGAGTCTGGAAACCAAATTCTATGAGGAAAGGTTGAAAGAGATGGATGTGTAGCCTAGAGAAAAGAAGACTAAGGGGAGACAGTGATAGTCATCTTCAAATACCTGAAGGGCTGTCACTCAGAAGATGGCAAAGACTTGTTCTCTTGAGCCCATTAGGTCTAGTCTCATCCTCAGGGGCAACAATTACAAGAAAGTAGATTTGAATTAAGCATTAGGAAGAAGTTCCTTATGGCAAGAGCTGTTCAACAGTGGAACAAATTGCCTAGTGATGTGGTAGGCTCTCCTTTGCTGGAGGTTTTCAAGCAGAGGCTGGACGGCCATCTCTTGAGGGTGCTGTAGATTCCTTGCACTGAACAGGGGGTTGGACTAGATGACTTCCGAGGTCCCTTTCAACTCTGATTGTATGACAGGCATTCCAAGATCCATTTGTAAGTCCTGTGTTTAGTGAATGGACCTGGTTTGTGGGGAGGCAGAAATACCAACGGACTTGGATAACATTCTTTCATATCCAGTTGCAGATGATAATGAATGGCATGATTACCCTGCCAGATTGATTCAGTCATTTTCACAGTGAGGATGGGTGTGACAGGGTGTGGTTCCCACGGGAAGTCCAAGCAACAACAATTTTTATTGATCAGGCGTAGCCAAAGGCCATTGCCCCAAGTATAAAAATACAATATGATGGAGCATAATCTGGTTCTAAAAGCAATACCAAAGTAAAAATATATACAAATATCACACAATTTGTCAAACAACCCCCACCAACTAATTGCAGTTGAATCTAAATAGAAGAAGTAGGTAAAATAAATTGTCATAGAGTCATATAAAACCAAGTTCCTTGCAAACCACAGGGCCTCATCCCACGGGAGTCCAAGCTGCCAGGAGCAGACCCCGCTTAGTCACTTACTCCAGGGAATCAGCTAAGCAAGCACTGCCTCTTTGAGGAATCAGCTCCTATACAGTCACTGTTATGGGAATTAGCTCATCACAATGTCTTTTTATTTGCATAGCTCCACACTGATCTCCCACCATGCATATTCTCTGGCTAGGCTTCCAGCCTCTGGCCTTTACACAGAGGACAATCCAGTGGCCCGCGTACGGCTCCCGCAAGCGCTGTGCACAGGGCAGAACACGCACCCTAATGTGCACATGCATGCCATGTGCGCAGCACAGCTCCAGGTGACTATGCTGCAGGCACACCTGAGCTCACCGGTTCTGACCTGCGCACAGTGCTTGTGGGTGGCATATGTGGGCTGCTGGACCATTCCCATAGTCTTTATAGCAATTTCCACAGGATACAGTCTTTGTCCAATACCAGGAAACAGCCCTCCGGCAACCCTGGCCCTATCTATACCCCAGCTGGGAACTCCAGTACATCCATCCCTCTTTGGTTCTCCCTCAGCACTACATCTCTTAGCTGTTCTTGCTTATCCCCAGAACTCACCAGCCTCAAAACCATAGACAGCAGTCCTGCTGAGGCTTATTCTCTCAGGGAGCTGCTTCCTTCACCAAAGCCAGGCACAGACTGCATCTCCTTTGGGTTCTGCCTTCCTTTATATCCCAGAGTGGGAGGGGCTAGCCCTTCACTCTGTCAGCTCTTAAAGGGCTAGTTGCTTCCTGCTCCCAGCTCTATACCCAACTCGAGGCTTCGCTTATTCAGTCTCACAGGGCTGGCTATGCCAAGCCCATATCCAGTTGCTTATAGCCTTTGCCCAACAGTGAAGTAGTCGCAGCCCAGACCACAGAGTCCTCAAGCTGGTGCTCCCAGGCTGCACTCTGCCATAATGAAGAAAACACAGCAAGCATTCCCTCTTCTCTCAGCAGTCCCAGATGTTCTTCTTATTGCTGCATTCAGGGCTTCCCAAACCATAATCCACAAGGGCATAATAAGTGGCCAGCAGGACTGGCCATGGACACAGCAGAGTCGGATTTAGTCTCTGCCAGTGCTGGGGCTGTCTCCAAGAGGAGGACACCAGAGGATAGAATCCTAGGATTTTAGGTCTGGAAGGAACCATAAGAAGACCAACAAGTCCCACAACCTGCCCTTCTGCAGGACCAACAAGACCCATATCATTCCCAAGAGGAGTTTATCCAATATACTTATATAAGCTTCCAGTGATGGGGACTCCAGTCTCCTTTAATAGCCTCTTTGACTGTCTAATTACCCATAGAAAATTCCTCTTAGTATTTAAACTAAATCCTTTCTCCTCTAGCTTAAGCCCATTATCTCTACTCCTATCCTCACTTAGAGAGAACAACCAATTGGTACCATTTTGCTTATCACAAATATTACATAGTTAAAGACTGTATTTATGTCCCCCTAAGTCATCTTCTCCATCAGCTAAGTCCCCTTCGCCGCCAACATGGCGGCGACAGGGTGATTGTCGCGTCCCCCCTCCCCTTGTGAGGGGAGACACAGAAGATGGCCGGTGAACGGGGCTTGTTAGAGAGCCCGTTCGCGCGCTCCTTCTGGGTTGCCAGGGCAACCGTCACGAGAGCGAGGTGGAGCATGCGCACCTCGTGGGACCTGGAGGCCATGCCCCCTTTTAGGAGGGAGCGTCTCCTCTGCTAGCCGCGTGGCGTGGCATTCCCAAAGTGGAGGGCAGTGAAGCAGCAGCAAGTACGATTGCTGCTGCTCCCCCCCCAGAGTGGGAAACTTGAGCGGGAAACTTAGAGCGCGGCCATGGGGCACTCCAACAAAAACCCAAAGGGGGGAAACAAAAAGAAGAAGGCCCCCCAGCCATGACAGGAAGGGGACCGAGAGAGAGTCCCAGCCCCTCCCGAGCCCACAGGCGAAACGGGTGAGAATATTCCAACCCGGGCCGCCCTGATGGAGCGGCTCCGGGAATGCGAGGCCCTATTAAGGGCCCATCCAAGTAATCAGGGGGAACCCCCCTGGAGTGAGCCGGGGGCAGGGCCAGGAGACACGACAAACCCCGGGGAGGGCACGAGTGGCCTCAATCTTCAAGGGGGGATGGGGGGGATCCCCCTCCCCCCTGGGGTGCGAGATGGAAGTGAGGATGCCCCACCTTGCCCAGTCAGTGAGGGAAGGAACTGGGGGATAGAGGAAGCCCCCCTGGGGGAGCCTATAAGGGGCATTAACCCCCAACGGGGATGGGAGGGACCTCCCGCCCCCTCCCTTGGGGGGAGAGAGAGAAGGGTGGTGGGCCCACCAGCCCGATATAGGGACAGCCAATATGAAAGCCGCCCCTATCAGACCCACACACAAACTGGGTTAGAGAGTGGGCATGAGGCTGAGCTAGGAATCCGCCAGGAGTATAGCCAGAGCCATATTGCCCAAGAGGTAGTGATGGGGGACTGCCCTATTGCTCGGGACCCCTCTGGAAGCACGAGCCTGAGAAGGCAGAGGGAATATTCCAGCGGAATAAGGGGAGACAATGGCCCGCACGGCTGTACTCAGGGGGTCACCGACATGGACGGGGTGCCTGGTCTAGCCCAGTACCGGGAGCAGTTGGGGCGGAGCGGTTACCTGGGCCTAGGGCCCTCGATGGGGGGGCCTGCTCCCATTCTATTTTCCAGGCTCCCAAATGAGGATAGCTCGCCCCCAGTGGCCAGATGGCGAATCCAACCAGACGAAGGCACTGAGGAACGGGGAGACGCGGCGATTTGGAGAAGGCTATGCGCCATCGAGGAGGAGTTACGCGCAGGGAGAACAGCTGAGGCCGCGAGACCCAGGGATACCCGGGCCCGACTGGCTCCAATCGCACCGACGCGAGGTGAACAATGCACAGGGGAGGGTAGTGGAGCGGTTAGGGTTAGGCGCTCCGGCATCGAAGTACAGGGGCTCACACAAGGGGGTGAGAATAGACCAGGACAGGGTGTAGACTCCCCTCAACTGATGTCTTTGAACGGGGCTTGGGTGTGGGTGGCTCCGGCGCCTCCCCCATCAGCCGGTTCGACGGGTCACCCACGATTGTGGTCTGACCCGATCGACACACCTCAGAGACCGGCTGGCCCTGGGGGTACCCAACTGTTTGGAGGCACAGGAGAAGACGAAACCCCCCACGGGACAGGAACCCCAACATTCACCAGGGCATCCGGGGAGCAATCTACGACACCTGGGTCGTTAGCACAAGGGCAAATAGGAACCATCCCACCCCCACCCCCCGGGGGGGCCATCCCCAGCGTGGCTGCACCATTTGGGGCACATCTATTGCCCGCTGTCAAAGAAAAAAATTTAAAGGGGGAATACGTTGATATTTATGCCCTATTATTCAGTGATCCAATTGTGGATCACTCCGAGCCCGAGGAAGGAAAGGAGAAAGAAAAATTCAAACGCCCAAAAGCAGATCGTAATTGGGCTAATTGGACCTCAGCTTTCGCAGTATATATGGGGGTGATCCTACAGGCGGACCCCAGCAGAGCGCTAGAGCTCCATAAGTACGCTGACATAGTTCGGCGCGCCTATGGAACGGGACCGGTGGGCGCGTGGCTGCGCTACGACGAGGCGTTTCGCCATAGAGCCGCCACTACGCCCGGGCTTCGGTGGGATATCCATGCACCCGACCTCTGGTTGGAGTGCATGGTTGATGTCACGAAGGCACCCAGAGCGGACAGTGGGCACCCCCTGGTTCGGGGTGGAGTAGCGTGGGGTTACGATTCCTTTCGGCCAGAAAGTCGCACAGGGGGTCAAGGCACATCTGGCACCTGTTGGGACTATAACAAAAGGGGCCGGTGCAACCGCCAATCGTGCAGGTTCCGGCATGCATGTTCAGGATGCGGGGGTGGCCATCCAGCGAGTAATTGCTTTCGGACCGGGCAAAAAGGGGGAAAGAAAGGGTATGGCACGGGCGGAGGTACCGGAAAAGGGGGGGCTAGCTCCCCCGCTGGACCACGCAATACAAAAGGGCCCGACCCCAATTAAAATTGACGCACTGGAAAGGGCATTACAACGACACCCGAACAGGGCGGAAGTTAATTTTATGGTTAAAGGTTTTAAAAACGGTTTTATAATACCAGCGTTTAATGTGGGCCAGCTACCCGAAGCACGAAATCTTAAGTCAACAGTTGGGATGGAGGACATGGTAAAGGCCAAGATCGAGAAGGAATGCCAGGAGGGGAGGGTAATGGGACCTTTTGAACGCCCACCTATGTGGAACTTCGTAATGTCCCCATTAGGTATCGTACCAAAGAAAGCAGAAGGCGAATTTCGCCTGATTCATCACCTATCCTACCCACGGGGTAGTTCGGTCAATGACGCCATACCCAAAGAGCTCTCAACCATCAAATATACGTCTTTTGACGAAGCAGTAGTTAAAGTTCGAGCTGCTGGTAAGGGTGCACTCTTGGCAAAGTGCGATGTGAAATCAGCATTTCGCCTTTTGCCAGTGCACCCTAAGAGCTTCCATCTCCTTGGTTTTCAATTCCAAGGAGGGTATTACTATGACCGAGCTATGCCAATGGGTTGCTCAATCTCCTGCTCGATATTCGAACGATTCAGTACCTTGGTAGAATGGGTTCTTGTTCAAAGGCTGTCAGGGGGCGCAGTATCAAAATATCTCGATGATTTCCTTATAATTGGCACACCAGGGACGAAAGAATGTAGCACCGCCCTGCACTTATTCCAAAGGCTCGCAGCCGAGTTAGGCCTGCCATTGGCCCCAGAAAAAACCGAGGGCCCAACGACCAAGCTCACCTACCTGGGTATTGAATTGGATACTGAAGCCATGACCTCCAGACTACCAGCAGAGAAATTAGTGGGTATAAGGAGTAAAATTGACGAATGCCTTGCAACCCATAAAATCACCGTAAGGACCCTTCAGTCCTTGATTGGGAGTTTAAATTTCGCTTGCCGAGTAGTGGCACCAGGAAGAGCATTTTTATCCCGGCTATACGAAAAGCTAAGGGGGGAAATGCCCCCCCACTTTCGAGTAAGGGTCACTAGCGAAATGCGGCAGGATTTGGGTGTGTGGAAGGCATTCCTCAAGAAATTCAATGGCATTAGCTTTTGGAGAGATTTACTGCTTCTGCAAGCTGACTTACAGGTTCAATCGGACGCATCAGGCAAATTTGGTTTTGGTGTATACTTCAGAGAGCACTGGTGCAACGCACCATGGCCCGACGAGTGGCATCACACGGGGGTTACCAGGGATTTAACCTTTTTGGAGTTATTCCCCATAGTAGTGGCGGTCCTCTTATGGTCTCGGCAATTCACCAACAGGACAGTTGTCTTTTGGTGTGATAACTCTGCTGTAGTCCATGTTATTAACTCACTCTCCTCTCGTTCATCCAGAGTCATGCAGTTGGTCCGGGCACTAGTGCTGGCGTGTTTGAAAGATAACATCCTTTTCATTGCACGACATGTGCCTGGAATCGATAACGGGATAGCAGATGCCCTTTCTCGATTCCAGATGGACCGCTTCCGGGAATTGGCCCCAGAGGCTCGTGCGGAACCGGATCTGCTGCCCGAAGGAATCTGGAGCCTTGGGAGGTAGAAGTGCAGTCCACCGTACAAGGGGCATTGGCCCCTCGAACTCAGGCTGCGTATGGTAGGGCTTTCAGGGAATTTCAACAATTCAGGGTAGGTAAGGGTTGGTTGACCGGGTTCCCCATAGAGGAAGCTGAAGTTCTTCAATTTGTATTGGCCCTACACAAACGAGGCTTAGCCGTGGGGACCATAGCCGGGAAGATCGCTGCCATTAACTTTGCCAGCAGACTGAATGGATTTCAGTCTCCTGACAATGGATTCTATATAAAACATATGCTGGAGGCTTGGAAGCGGGATCAATCTGCGGCCCGTAAATTACGATCTCCCATAACATCCCCAATTCTTACCCGATTGGTTGCAGTCCTCAAGGATGTTTGTTACAACGCTTATGAGGTGCAACTCTTTCAAACAATATACGCCATCATGTTCTTTGGGGGTTTTAGGGTAAGTGAAGTGGTTACTAATTCCAATAAAGATTTGTCCCGGAACGCCTTCTACTTGGATGACCTGGAGGCAGTACAACCAAGAGTAATACTCCGACTCCGTCGGTCAAAGACTGACCAAAGGGGACGTGGCCAGAGAGTCGATCTATATAAAGGGGGACCAGATAGCATATGCCCGGTAACTCAAATGACAAAATACATGGAAGTTAGACCAAAAACCCCCGGCCCATTATTTGTTCATTTAACGGGTATACCAGCTACAGCATATCAAGTTATAACGATCTTACGAGCTGCCATAAAAAAGATTGGCCTCCCGGCTATGGATTTCGGATCCCATTCCTTTAGGATTGGGGCAGCAACAATGGCAGCAGCAGCGGGATTGCCTGAAGTTGCAATCCAACGTGTGGGAAGGTGGAGATCACACACGTACAAGAAATACATTCGACCCTACCACAGCTAACAACTCCCTGTTTATTTTACCAGGACCCTGGGCCTGCGGGTTTACACGAGAGGAGGTGTGGATCATCGGCCACAGCCTCGTACGATGGGCCGAAGCAGCTGCCAAAACATCTACATGGGGATCTCAGTTAGGCTTAGGCACCAAAGCGCAGGTCAGATGGATGGGCAAGAGCGGGATGAGATGGAGGCAGCTTCTCCCATTGTTGAGTAGCCTACGCCATCTCCCCCCACCGACAATGATAGTATTACACTTAGGGGAGAATGATCTACCCGATAGGAAGGGTGTTAGTTTAATAGTTAATATAAAGCAAGATTTACTAATAATTAAACAATGGTTTCAAGGGGTTAAAATTGTGTGGACAGATTGGGTGCCCAGGATAAAATGGATTAGAGCCCGAAACCCTGGAAGGGTTGACAAAACGAGAAAGAATGTTAACAGAGAGGTAGGAAAATGGCTGAGGGATTTAGGGGGGACGAACATCAGGCACGTGGGGATCGTGCACAGAAGGCCTGAATTATACAGGGAAGATGGAGTTCACTTATCTAACTTAGGGAATGAAATATACTTGGCAGCCTTGGCAGGCCAGCTGGAGAGCTTAATGTTCGGCTAGGAGGTGGGGAGTCGGGATGGTTCTTGACCACCCCTTAGTGGCAGGGGTCCAATATGCCAACAAGTTTAATAAATAGGTTAATAAATAGTTAAGAGTCATCTCAGTAAGAGATGGGGAGATGATACACTGGGTAATGCAGGGCACTGCATGCTTGGTGATCAAGCTCCCTGGAAGTGGTGTCTTAACCGGGGCCAGCAGGGACATGCGCTGTCTTCAGACCCGGTGGACACGTTACTTCTTACTCAAACCCACAGTGGGTTGTCCCCCCCCCTCCGCCTTGCCCTGTCGAAGGAGGGGAGGAAAATGCTGAAAGGATACTGTCAACGGGAGGCACATCCGGGCAGTACCTGAGTTAATAAGTTCTAATAGTTAAATGGCATATTGGACCCAAAATTGCAGATAGCAATTTTTTCCCCACCTGCCTAACGTGGCATCTTTTAAATAAAGAATGCGACCAGTTTTACACCAACTCATGTCTCTGTGTCTCATTGGGGTGCGCCGACAAACAGTCCTGTTTCCTTCAACCTCTCCTCATAAGTCCTGCCTCCCAATCTCTCTCATCTCCATTGCTCTCCTCCTGCACCCTGTTCAGTTTGTCAATATCCTTCTTAGAGTGAGGAGCATAATCCTGGATGTAGTTATAGTTACTCTAGATGAGGTCTGACTTGTGCTGAGTAGGGAGGACCAATTACTTCCCAAGGAAACAATACTTCTGCTGATGCCACCCTAACTAGCTCCCATGTCAGCTTTCGCACAGACCACCATGCTAGAGTCCTGCAGACCACACTGGGACCAAAGGGACCCAATGGGGAGCAGTCCCCTGGGCATGGGGCTGACCTCCCCATGGGCAAAGCTGACATAGTCTGGGCACTGCTGGATCATGTACACATTTCATGTATTAATTCACAGATTTGCTAAACAAAAGAGTGATGAGTTTCTCCATGGTTCCAAGCCCCAGTGCAAAACTAACTGGCTTCATCAGCCCAGACCCATGTATGATTTGACCAGTAGACTTGGGCAAAGCACATGTTCAGGCAGGCATGTTGCATTTCAGGCTATCTCCTTTAACATTGACAGAGTTGGCATTAGAAATGAAAGCAAGCACAAAATAGCAGCAGCATCTTGCAATACCTAGTACACTCCAAGCAGAAATCAAAGGCAGCTATTTCTTACTCAGACATGCACAGTATTAGAATGTTACAAACTGATGTAACGAGGCGATCAGCAGAGTTCAGCACTCGCTGTTCAGTAATGGATGTCTGTAGACTGGGAAGGCCAGCTTCAGATAATGCTAGTTTGACAGTTCAGCATCCCAGTCAGTGCACAGAATGCACAATTGTCCTCATGTGACATAAAAGCCGACCCTGGGCCCAGCACACAATTTTAGCAATTAGACATATATTATGAATAGAATACCCAGCAGCTGGAGCTGGGAATAGTTTCAGGAGCAGAGTGCTTGCATTCTCTGTATATGCAGATTTCAAGGGAAAGCTGGCAGCTGCTTGGGTCAAGTTTATTAGCTTTCAGCCAAGTATCTGTATTCTTCGGACACCATATATTTTGCCTGGACTTAGTGGCTCCATGAACGTACAGCTGTAGCGACGGCAAAATCTGTGTTGCGCTTGTTCTGATGAGTGGTGGCACCCTCGACACCAGGAGGGAGGGAATTTTTCCCTTCTAGGGGACACTTTGAAAATTAGTACAAACTACTATAGTACCACCATATCTGTTGTCTGAATCTCCCTCCAATTAAAGACTCAAAGGTATCTGTCTCCCACAGCCATCCTTCTTATTTGGAGAGTTTTCACACAAAAATCTGCCACCACACGGGCAATTCCAGAGTCATAAGGACTAAGTAGCTTCCTCATTATACAGCCATCAGTAGTTGACTTCCTCATACTCATAATCTCCTCCAGATAGTTAAGTCTAGGGCCAATTAATATAGGACAATCAAGGAGGATATGGGCAGGCGAATCCACTACCTTCCTATCACAGTGTGAACAGAACCGCTGCTCATATGGGACACCCCTATACCGGCCCTCCAAGAGGGATGAGGGAAAACCATTGCACCTCATTTTGGCATACGCTGATCTCCTTCCAAAGTCTTGCCACTCAAACTGGTAGCTCAACCTTGAGTCCAAAGGGTTAAATGGCAAAAAGTCCAGGGCCACCTTCTGCTCCCTAAGGAGCATACACTCTGACTGTAACGATTGGTCTATAACTCTTTTTTTTAAGAGACATCTGGCTGCTTCAAACCCCAGAGCCCTCAGACCTCTTGTTCAACCGCCTTCACCCACTGAGTCCCCAACCCTGCTTGGAGGGCCTGATCTAGGAGGGAGTCGTTGTGAGCAGGAAAGAGGACCAGCTTACTCCAATAAATCACCATCGCCTGGAGGGCATAGACTCTCAGCGGGGTAACACGGGCTTCATGCCTCAACAACACTTGGGGCGTACCCTTTGGTACCCCCAAGATCATTCTGAGAAAACTATTTTGAATGCCCTCCAATTTATCTATTTATTTATGTAAGTCAATCCCCATACCGGCAGGGCATACAACATCTGGCCTACAGTCTTTGCTCTAAAGAGTCGGATGGTCGGTAAAATTAGTTTCCCCCCCTTGGCCATAGTAGAATTTGGCTATTGCCATCGAAGATTTACCTGTCGTCCCTTTAACTGCCTCAAAATGTAAATTCCAGCTAGTCGCAGCCGAAAAGATCACCCCCAAATACCGGAATGATTTCACCTGCTCAATCTGTATATCTTTGTTCGACCACGAATGCATTTTCTGGGCACCCTTCGGTCCTGCTACCAGGACCTTGGTCTTACTATAATTAATGACCAATTTTTCCTCTTGGCAATAATTCCCAAACCTCTGCATCGCCCACCTTAGTCCTACTTTTGATTGAGATATCAGCACTGTATCATCTGCATACAGGAGGAGAGATACCCTCCTGTTGCCTCTTTTGGAGGCATGCGTATCTAACTCCTTCATATAGGCCACCACATCATTTAAGTAAAGGTTAAACAAAGCTGGTGCCAACAGGCATCCTTGTCGAACCCCCCGATTCACCTGAACCAGCTTGGACAGTCCCCCTCTTGAATCACAACAAACCTGAAGAGAATTCCCTGAATGCACCCTAGTAAGAAGAAACAACAATCTAGGGTCTAAAGATAGTCTAGTTTCATCCAAAGGCGTTCCCTGTGAATTAAATCAAACGCCTTTTGCAGATCGATAAAGCAACAGTAAAGCCTCCGTCCTCCCTTAGCATACTTGGAAAACAGGGCAGCCAGGACAAAAATATGGTCCGTCGTAGATTGGCCTTCCTGGAAGCCTATCTGTTCTAGTTCAACTACCCTAGAGCTATTTATCCAAGCCATCAATTTACCCAACAGAAATTTGGAGTACAGTTTGCCGATTACACTCAGAAGGCTAATCGGGCAATAGTTTCCTGGCAAATTAGGGTTGCCCTTCTTGTGTATTGGCACTATGATACTATTTAGCCAAGAAGCCGGAAAACTCCCTGATTCATTTATAGAGGTAAATAGGGGGGACTAACCTCTTAGCCCACCACTCCGGGTCTGCTTTGAGAAGCTCAGGAGGCACAAAATCTGGTCCAGGGGCCTTTCCAGGTTTCAATTGGAGTATAAGATTTACCACCTCCTCTGCTGTCACTGGTTGCCATTGGGCAAACCTATGCGAGGGAGGGAGGGAGATTTCCTGTATCGCTTCCTGTATGCCTGCATATAAGGTCACATAGAAGTCCTCCCAAACATCTGCTGTAACTGAGAAGTCTGAAATACCCTAACCTCTTTCCAACCTACTCTGATTAAGTCCCAGAATGTTTTGGCATCCTGACCTTTTGCTGCCCCTTGCAGCATCACCCATTGCTGTTTTTGATACTCATACTTCTTTCGAGCCAAACGTTTGTGGTAAATATTCCGGGAAGATGTCACCTGTAACCTCAAAATTTGGCTAGGATTGCCCCTCAACTTCTTCATCAAACCACGAAGAATTGTTCTGCTCTTCCTGCACTCCCCATCAAACCAAGTTGGGGTGCGTACTGGTTGTTTATACTCCATAGTAAGTAAACAATGGGTAGTAAGAAGTGGGACCAATGAGGACACCAATGGGTAGTAAGAAGTGGGGCCAATTAGACAGAGGATCTAACTCCTGTGCCTCAAGGTTATCCGCACTCTGCAATATATCCAGGAAATGGATATATGCCAGGGTAACTTCTCTGAGGGCCTCAGTCCATTTGACTCTCCTCCTACCCTCTGCCCCAGCCACGGGGCAGATCAGCTGGGGGTTAACCCCAGCTGAATAAGCTAAAGATTTAGGATCCACAATCCTCACAACCAGAGGGAGATGAAAGGATTCAATCGTAGGGATTACCTGCATCTGCTGCACATAGCAAAATAGGGTAGATGATACAAGAAAATAATCTGTGGTGCTGGATCCTTGTGGGGCGTGGTATGTAAAATTGCCCTCCCAGTCATCCTTTACTCGGCCATTTATGATTACTAGATCCAGCTCCATTTCTAATTTATCCATGAACACTTTCCTAGGCCCTAACACCACATCTATGGCATTTCTTGGGGAATGTACCTATTTGAAAAAGAATCATCCAAACCTAAGGCTCACTGTGTCACATCCATTTTCCCTACCCTTGCATTAAAATCCCCCCCTAGTATCATATAGGCATGAGGAAATCTACACGTAGTCAGATGTAGTTGTTCCACCAATTCTGTCCACATCAGTGGATAATAAGAAAGGGAGGAATCCGGGAGAAAATATACATTACCCAAATATACATTGCCCATTATCAATACGGTTATTGGTCCTGGGTTTAGACCTATGGAGATTGGTTGGGATGGTCTGCTCCCTGATATTATGGGAAGTCCATTGAGATTTTTATTTTTTTTGGAAGTGACAGCTATATATAGTTGGAAGGGTTTAAAGCTATCAGGGGCCAAGGGCAGCCGATCTACATCTTGAGAACGGCAAGGCCTCCGGTATTCTTAATTGCAGGGGACAAGTGTTGCCACCACAACCCCCGGGAAGGGTAAGGCAGACCTTCTCCAAACTTAAGATTTACCTTGGGCCATATAGAGTGGGAAATTACCGTGTGGTTATATTATTGTATAGGTGGCAATCTGCAGAGGGTGGGGAAATAGTGGCCCGCTGTGGCTGTGCTGTAAAGGAGTGTGGTCTGTTTGTGCTATGGAATTGTATTTTGTATTTTATGATTATCTGTTTGCGTGTATATGATGTCTGTGGATGACCGATGGTCAAACAATAAATATAATATTTTACAACCAGGGGTCAAGGGCAGCCGATCCAAGCCCCGAGAACGGCAAGGCTTATGGTTCTTTATTTACAGGGGATAAGTGTTGCCACCATAACCCCCGGCAAGGGTAAGGCAGGTCTTACCTAATTTTCTTAGAGTATATGGAGTGACTATATGGAAATATGAGGCGACACGATATTTTATGGAAAATTTGCGCACCAGTTCGGTCCCTAATGATGATAGGTATATTCATATTTATTGTTAATAAGTAGCTGGATTTCTACTTGTAATATGTGAAATTGTAATTTGTATTTTTGGATTACTTTGTTTGTTATATGCTGTTCTGTTGATGACCGATGGTCAAACAATAAATACTTACTTACTTACTATAGTACCAGAGTTGGGAGTGAGGTGTAGGAGGAGTGTGCTCAGGAAGAGGAAGGTCCTGATCGTGGACCTGTGTCGGGGATCTGTTCTTTATCCTTGTGTGTGTACTCTTCTCTCTGCTCCCTTACCCTAGCCTTAGTCTTTCAGTGTTTTGGGGTAGAAACTGGATTCAGGGGCTGGATCCAGGAACTGAAAAGGAGCCAAATAAAAACTAGCTTCAGACCATATTTGGCCCCTGGGCCAGAGGTTCCCCACCCCTGATCTACACAAAGGAGACTGACCAGCTGTGGGAGCAAGGCCCTGGGCAGGAGGAGTTATCCCTCCCCGTAACATCAGCCGCCCTGGTGAGATCCCCCCCAGTGGTGTAGAGTGGGAGATTGCCTGGTCAAGTGCAGAGATGCCTGTGGCAATTGCCTACACCTGTGGCGACTGAGGTTCCAGCTGCAGCCGGATGCCCCCACCAGGACATCAAAGGCATGTGTGAGCCTGTGGCAGCGCCGTAGGCATGCGCCATCGGGCATCTCGCCCTAGTGCACACGGTCCTTACGCACTGATCAGGCGCACGGTGCCACTCTCGCCGCTTTGGAAGGGGTGACCTACAATCTCATGGCTAGAGGGAAGAGGCGCCATTGAATGGCGACCCGTGCCTCATCCCGGGCCACTCAACCAACCCTTGATGGGTTCCTTCAGACTCCACAGGTAGGACTGCCATTACTTCCCACCCCCCAGCATCTGAGATTTTACCCGAGTCGGGTTTTATTCAGGAAGACTCTGGACTTCCTGATGGGGGGCCTTCGATAGTTTCTACAGAAGGCCCCTCAGACATTTCACCTCTGCCATCACCCCATACATCTCGGGCGAACCTCTTGTTGAAGGACTGTTTCTATGATATACCCGATTTGGAACGAGCTGGCAATTACTGCTTCATGATGGGGGATACAATATCTGAGTTATACTCACATGTGGAGGGACTTAATGCCCAACTTGAACTGCAACGATTGCAGCTGGGGATTATATTAGACTCAATTAACATCTTCAGGGAGAGGTTAAAGGTATGGCCTTGCCTGTGGCCTCTCAGACATGCTCTAGTGTGACCCAAACTGTGTCATCCCTTGCTTTGGAACCACTGAATTGTCCAACCCCAGCCTCTGGGATTGGGGGAAGGACCTTAAATA
>QEPC01014088.1:2602192-2621986 GCA_003113815.1 Sphenodon punctatus | reverse complement strand
GGGGGGGGGGGGGGGGGAAGGACCTTAAATATACCTCATGCTGGGAATTTAAGTTGCAATCCCAGGGCAATTGTTATTACTGTTGCATCCCCCTCTGGGTGATATAAGCCAGTATGGAGATCTAAGGCTGAAATTAGTTCCCATCACTCGAGTATTATGGGTTATTTAGTTCCAACTTTTCATATTAGAGGTTTTTGTTGCCTGCCATCTACTGGTCACATGCAGCGTCTCATAGTATATTTCCGGACTGCTCAGATGGTAGATAGTCTAAGGTCTTACTCTGCTTTGTTCCATTCTTGGGGTGTGTGTTTTGATAGATTGTATGAAGATAAAGCAATCTGCCCCCTTTTGTCATGCTCTCCATTGGGCTCTAGGGGAGCTCCTGTTCGCTCTCATTTTTCCACTTCTGTAGATTTTACAAATCCAAATTATATCACTCCCTAAGCGATCATTCAGTTGAACTTTCTTTTCTCCTAGTGATGGTGGCCAGGCTACCCAAGGGGTCTGTACCACAGCCTCCCTTCTTCCCTTGAGAACAGACCCTCAGGGTTTGGGGTGTCCAAGTGTTTTTCAGAAGATCTCTTCTTCTTTGTTGAATGTTCATACCCCTGTAGACTCTGATTCTTCCATTTTTATATCTGAACCTCCACAGGGAAGCCCAGATAATGCTACTGAAACTTGGCAGTATGCTCCCTTGGGTCAGGATTCCTCTTGCGGGGAAAAAAGGAACCAAGGGGAAATTGTCAATCTTCCTCAGCAGCCTGTTGTGGGTAAAGTTGAGCATGGCCTGATAACTGACCCTCCTTTTTTGCAAATAGATGGGAGCCCCAGAGACAATCTACCCTATAGAGTATTAACTGAGGCTCCACTTGCTACATCATGACAATTTGATCAACTTACCCTCGGTGATATTTCCGTGTGTTCATGGAATATTGCTGGCTGGGCCAGACATGTGGATATGCCCGAATTTAACTCATATATAAGGAACTTTCAGATCATCTTAATACAAGAAACATGGCTGAAGTCTTCACTGGAATTTGAGGGCTATACAGCCCTTGAGTTACCTGCTGTGACCTTTGGCTCCAGGGGGCGTGCATGTGGTGGGTTGGGATGCCTTATAGCTCAGAGTGCCCCCATTTTGATTAAGGAAATTGTAAAATCCCCACAATTGGCCCTGGGACTGGTAGCCGTGTATGGGACTTTCACCCTTATCATTATTACAGTGTACGGCCGGATCTTATAGGGCAACTATGTGGGCAACCCTGGAAAGCTTTATAGAAGAACTCAATTTTAAATATCCGGGGGGGGGGGGGTAATTATAATTGCTGGGGATTTTAATTCAAGGCTGGGTTCAGATGATCGAGCCATTGTGCAACATTATGATGTACGCCCATATGTGCCAGAGGGTCTTCTAAACCCCAGAAGATCTAAAGATGAGTGTATAAATACTTCTGGGATCAGATTAGCCACATTAGCTCTTAGACAAGAATTGTATATACTTAATGGCTCGGGGTTTGGAGACCCGGATAGGGAGTTTACCCATATGGGTGCCTTAGGCACTAGTGTTATAGATTATGTCCTTGTTTCCTCTGCTGTTCTTTGCCATGTTATTGATTTTGCAGTTGGCTCTATTTTGGTTGGGGAATCACCTTCCAGTGGTTTTCTCCTTATTTTCTCCGGCAGGTAGGAAGGACTTAAAGATTCCTTCCAATTATGATTATACTGCTATGGACATTGTTAGGGCACCAAAATGGGATGAGGCCTTGGCCTCCTCCCTATCTGGTTGCCTTACTCAGTCTTTAACTTCCCAGCTTAGGGAAGAGAACTCGCACCCCTTAACTTATTCGACCTCGATAAATTTATATTTACAGTTGATAGGGAATTTAACATCTCAAATTCAGTCTCTAATCAAGCAACAGGAAACATTACGTAGGAGCAAGGGACAACCATGGTTTAATAAGAATTGCCAGACTGCCCGAGCTGCTTTGAAATTAATGTATCGAGATTATAGGAAGGGACGTTCCCCTCGGTTGCCCTGAGAGTATATAGCCCTTAGGATGGAATATAGATCCCTTATTAAGTCTAAAAAGAAAGAGTATTTGGAGGTCCATTAGAGGAATTTGCTTCAAGCAGCAGAGGCAAAAGATCTAAGGAAATTTTGGCAACTAGTCAATGGGTGTTTTCAACGAAATAAATGAATTCATCCCCCGCCGGGATGACCCGTAACACCCTAATAGACGTGCTGGGGGATCCCGGCGGGGAATTGGGGAGGGGGCAGGGCCGCGCGGTGCAACGTGCGGCCGCACGGCCCCGCCCCCTCCATGTTCCCCGCCGCCCGCCCTCTAGGGAGACGGGCGGCGGCGGCCGCCAATGCCACCGCAGCGTTTGCCCACTATGGCCACAGGCCGTAATCCCTGCNCAGACGTGACGGCGGGGGTCACCCTGGCGGGGAATCGCCTTCACCATACGACGGCCTCCGGTCCCGCCGCTCCGGTCGCTCGCGTGGTGAATGTGATTCCCAGCCGTGGTAACATCTGGGGGGAACATCCGTTCCCCCCAACAGACGTTACGTGGTCCAAGCCACCACAGGGAATTGACTGTGGTTGACATTGACCACGTAACGTCTGAAAATACCCAATGGTCAAATCAGAAGCCAACCGGCACAGGGTATGTTCCCAGTATCACCCCAGTCTTGGATGGAATATTTTGGTACTTACTTTAGTGCCTCAGATTCTCAGTCCCATTCTATTCCTCCCTCCAGTTTTGAGACTTCTTTGCTATGGCCTGTTGTTACAGAGGTCGAGATTGAAGTTTTAGTGGATTCCTTTAAAAACCGTAAATCTCTTGGGGTGGATTTAATTCATATTGAGTTTATTAAGACCTTCAAGGACTGGTGGTTACCTCTTTTGGCAGCACACTTTACAGCTATCAATAATTCTGGAACAATTCCTCCCGGTTGGAATACTGCAGTAGTGGTTCCCATTTGTAAGAAGGGTGCTAGATCAAACCCTGCAAATTATAGGCCTATTAGTTTGCTTTCTGTTGTGGCAAAAATTTATGCTAAGTTTCTTTTGACTAAATTCCTGGATTGGATGATCCAAACCAAAGTCCTGGCAGTAGAGCAGGCAGGCTTTCAGGTGCAATGATCAACAATAGAACAATGCCTTGTCCTGCTCCATCTGGCTAGTAAATATAGACAACAAAATGGTGTGTTCTATGTAGCTTATGTAGATCTGAAAGGGGCCTTTGACTCAGTGGATAGGAGTATAGTCTGGGAGAAACTCCGGGCGGCATCTATAGATATTCGTCTTTTATCCCTAATCAAGTCGCTCCACGATCATTCATCCCTGATGGTGAAAGTGGACCGGCATGGTCATGTTATGGCTCCAGTAAGAACTCATAAGGGCGTGAGGCAGGGGTGCGTGTTGGCCCCTGCGCTCTTTAATTTTTTCATTAACGATATAATTCCATCTATGGCAGACCCGAAGTTTTTCCCCCAAAAACTAGCCAAGAGGGCAGTAGGCTGTTTGGCCTATGCGGACAATGTGGCCCTCTTCTCACAGACCTGGATAGGTTTGCTTCGCCAATTAGATGTCATCGCAATTTTCTGCAGAAACAACAATTTAATTATTAATTTTGAGAAAACTAAAGTTATGGTGTTTTCCGCTAAAAAGAAGATCCAACGGTGGGTAGTAGATGGCCAATTAATCCAGCAAGTGGCGGCCTTCAGGTATTTGGGGTTATTGTTTCATCACACAGGCTCTTGGTGGGAACACGTGGCTAGGGCAGTCTCTGCAGCTAAAGGCTCCTCTAAAGCTATTGTGGCTCTGTTTTTTCAGCAGGGACAGTCTGCAATTCTGCCAGCTATGCAGGTCCACAATAGCAAAGTTAGGGCAAAATTGCTATATGGGGCTGAGCTGTAGGTTCAGTTTTTTGCATCTAAAATCAACTCATTACAGGCTCATTTCCTACCATGCTTGGTACGGGCCCCGAGGGGTATCCCCCCCCCCACATGCCGCAATCAGAGTAGAACTGGGACAGAGATCCTGGCAGTCTACAGCCATAGAGCTGGCAATAAACCTTTGGTGCAAATTGCAAACAGGCCAATGTTCAGAATTGATGCTAGGGGTTAGGGACGATAACTTTATTAACCCATGGTCTGTTAAATTAGAAGGTCAACTCTTTCAAATTGGGCTGTCTAAAGCCTACCTGGCCCATAAACCTCCAGGTTCAATTAGAAAGGAGATCCTGGTCCGCCTCAGTGATATTGAGAGACAATCCGAAATGGCATGGATTAATGCCTCATTACATAGGCAGGCTTACCCCTCATGGGCCCCGCAGCAGTGCCAGGTAGCTAAGTTTTTGACCTCCCCTATATATGCTAGAGCCAAACAACTAATTTTAGCTGCAAGAGTAAATGCGTTCCCGGTGCAGGTATTTCAGGGGCGTTTTCTGGGAATTCCATATGCAGAAAGGCTTTGTCCCTTTGACAATCTTGAATCTGAAACGATGGTGCATATGTTATTGTATTGTCACCTGTACGACTCCATAAGGGATGACTATCTTTCCCCTATTTTGGCAAAGTTTCCAGGTTATTCCGATTCTGCTTTGCTCTCTATACTGTTGGATAATTCCAATGCCCAGGTGATTAAGCAGGTAGCATCTTTTTTACTACAGGCATATCATGATAGGAAGCTCTTTGTGGAATTTAGATTTGTAACTAGATGAGGCCGAGAATTTAAATTTGGAATCTATGTTTAAATTATAGGTATGGGCACTTGTCCTCCTGTTATTTGTATATTCCTAAGGAAGGGTTTTTTAATTAAGTAGTATTTTCCTGATTATAATAGGTTAACCTTTGGGATCCATTGTGTTCAAATTGTTACGATGTTCCTTGGTGTCCAGCTTTTAGCTTCTTGACTGGATGTATTTATTGTTTTTATGTTTTATCCTCCCTACTGGAATTTTTGTATTGTTTGTGGTTTTGCAATGGTCTATGACTAAGCAATAAACTTATCTATCTATCTACACAAAGGAGATGTTCATATTCTATCTCTGTTAATTCCAGAAACTTTTCAGGTTGTTAAATTCATCATGATCTGAATCTCTTCTTTCCACTTGGAATTCTATGGTTAGCTAATATCTCATTCCATTTGCATATCAGTCTGGCATCCTTTCCACTCCTAGTGCTTATACCCTACCAAGAATGGGATACTCATTGGTTCAGGATAGCAGGAAAAGTCAACACACCTGCGTAGAACAAATACAGCATAACACAGTATGTGCCTAGACTCTTTGATAGCCTCATCGCCATGGTATAAACCAGCCATAAATGGGTATGTTGAGTGTGGGAAGAGGTGGGAGGAGGGGGGGAGATCTCCCCTACTTGATTTTTGGAGTGAGGGGTATTCCTGCATGCAAATCCAGGACTGCCACCACTATTGCTGAAATGGGATTATTATAAAATGGTGGAGGCCCTGACTAATTCATTTGTGACTATTGGCTACATCACACACAACCACCAACTGTAAATGAAGAGGTTGGAGTAGAGTTGAAATAGATAGCAAATTTTGTACTCCAATTGGGGTAATGCCCCCCAGTTTTTCAATTGCCTATTGGGTACCCAGCAATTACCCCAAATATTGGGTATTACCATTACTGATTTTACCAACTCTCAGTTTTACCCTCCGGACCCATTCCAACATACCATGTTAACCATTTTAGTGTCTTTTTGACACAAAACAATCACTAGATGAATATAAATGGGCAGAAAAATGGTAGACAGATAATCAATAAAATGACAAAAAATGGAATAATGATAACTCGGGAACAGTAAACTGGTAATTCAGTAACGGTAATTTGGTAATTCAGAAAACCAGTCAGGCACTAGATGCCGGGTACTGTTAGTATCCAGTCCACCCAAAATGATTTGGGTACTGCAATTTTTGCAGGTGTACCTGATTTTGCAAGTACCGGTTTCAGCTCTAGGTCAGAGTCACCACCGTGCCCACCATTTTCAAGAGTGGACATAAACAAGTGGGAGAGGACAACAGCTCTGTAACAGCAGGGTTCCGGATCACTGGCTGTAGAAAGCATGTCCAGGGTGAAGCAGCCCCAGTGGGGAGAGGATATTGAACAGTGCTGTTTTGGTTTGGGGGTTTTGTGTCAAACATATCAGCTTGAAGATGAGGAAGTACAGAAAAGTGAGGGTAGAGTGTGGTTAGTTTTCAGTGTGTCAAGATTATTGCCCATTCTTTTTGCCTCTGGTGTGCATTCTGGTGGTGCCTGTGACAGTTCTGTCTGGTGTGGGCATGGGTTTCCTCAGCAGTTCTCAGCTGGGATAAGAACATCAGTGCTGTGACTGGTGACTTGACTATGGCCAGCTTCTGTGCAGAGTTCTGAAATAATGGAATGGAAATCTGTTGCTTGGGAAGCCAATGCATGGAGCAGGGAACTGGTCTGTTGGGTTTCTGCCTACCAGGGTTGCTGAAGAAGTGAGATACTCTATTTTGAACCAAAAGCTGTCTCAGCACATGGGGTTTCATTTCTAAATATATAGATGATGTGTGGATAAGTGACGTTAACTGTAATTTCTATTTTCGTCACTAGTTGGCATTGTCTTTATTATTGCAGCGAAGCCAATCTGGAGGTCTCTTTAACCTTCCTGCTGGGATGTTTTGTTGTCTCCAAGGCTCTTAGCAGAGTTACGTTGCTGCCTAGCTAATGGTTGCCCTTCAGTGCCTTTCATGACAGATGTTACAAAAGCATGGATCCC
The DNA here is from genome assembly GCA_003113815.1 of Sphenodon punctatus. Classification (NCBI taxonomy): domain Eukaryota; kingdom Metazoa; phylum Chordata; class Lepidosauria; order Sphenodontia; family Sphenodontidae; genus Sphenodon; species Sphenodon punctatus. Next base: position 2,615,211 of record QEPC01014088.1, on the reverse strand, counting down.
TGTGGTCCACTAGGGTAAGTCACAGTCTTTTAGTATTGGGCTTTTTTGTTACGGTGCCTGTTTGGACATCCAAGTACTGTACAGAAACCATGGGGTAGCCACGACTGTGGAATAATTTAGCAATGTGTGGGCAGAATGCTTGACTCCATAAGGCTGTTACACAGACCAAGAGAGGAATTCAAAGTAGTTCCCTTTTTGGAGCAGAGGGTTGGATGAGATCAGGTGTGGGGAGCCTCAAGCCCAGGGACCAAACATGGCCCATGTCAAGTTTTTATGTGACCCCTTTCCAGTTCTGGGATATGGCCCATGGATCCAGTTTCTGCCTCCAATCACTGAAAAACTGAGCTCAGGAAAAGGGAGCAGAGATGAGGGCAGGCTCACAAAAAGAAGGTACAGATCCATGGCAGAAATCCATGATTTGGGCCCTCCTTTTCTTGAGTGTACTCCTTAAGAACACTTGCCTCCAACTTCTGGGCAGCTCTCAAAGCTTGTACTAATTTTCAAAATAAAAAGGTTCCCAAAACCTGGACTAGATGATGATGATACTAGATAAATTCTATGATTCTTCTTATTGACTTCACCTCCATTTTGTCCAGGTTCAGACTCCATTGGTCCTCTTCTGCACTTTGGAGGATGCTAGAGCTTCTAAATGTTGATGGATCCTAGTCTTCTAATGGATTTCACAATTATTCAGCCTTTTTCTTTATTCCCAAAATGCTCCCTTTCAGTCTAAAATCCTACTGATGCCACAGAAATGCTATTGCTGCCGGGAATGGTGCTACTAAATGTACCAACCACTGAAGGGAAACATTTGTCTCTCTTCTTCTGATCCAAATGATCTATTAATAAGCAGAAGTGAGAACTTGGTACAGAAGAGATGAGCAAGGGTGAAAATATACATGCAGCTGGTGCGCTGGCTACACACTCGAGGGGAGGTGCCGCCCTGGTGGGGTCAGGTTAGGGCACAGATTATTAAACATGTGCCCAACAGGCTGGCCGGCAAGCCCTCCCCAGCCTACCCCCAGCGGGGGAACAGAACAGACGCTCAGCCAGGTGGCCCTGTCCCCCTGGCATGCCCCTAGCACCCCGCCATGACAGGCAGCCATGGCAGCCAATCATGGGCAGAAATGGCTGCCCGTCATGGTGGCCCCCGATCCCGGACAGGGAAGGAGCCACAAACGGATGTGTGGACCCACTATGGCTTGCATTGGCCTGCCTAGGCAGCCCTTGGCCTGGGCTGTGGGCCTGGAATCATCCACGGGACCACATCCAGGTCAACCGCCTACCTGAGCCGGGGCAGCAGCAAGCCCAAATCTGGTGGTCTGTTAATAAACATGACAGGGACTCCCTGGCCCAGGTGGGCCATAGTGGATTCCGTCACATTAGCACCCCAAGAAATGACTTGTGCATTTAGTAAAGTCCAAATAAAGCACATGACTCAAAGCATTGCTCCTCCCCTAGCAGTGACCGCATGCAACTCCTCTTGGTACCAATGGGAGATATCTGTGCATAAAAAGCAACAAGAAGAGAGGCCACACTAGCAATTTCTCTGAACATAAGAGCACAGGGTGGAACGTGTTCAGGAATTTAATAGAAAGGATTAAGGGTGGCTGTGGCAACTGCTCCCAATAAACCAGAGCGAGATCAAAGCAAAGAGGGGACTCTTGGATAAGAGTGACAAATGAAGTTAGCAGACACACACAGCTGCAGTTAAAAAGTATGTCACATTTAACCCTCTAATGTTGGAAGCTGGGACTTTTAATCCTGTGTTATTGTTGGCAGCAAGATGCTCCACAAACGACTGCCAGCACCATGGAGTAACGAGAATATCGTTAAGATCTTGATTCTGTCATAGCCGGTGAGGAAACATGTTGCCAGTATTTTTATGCAGGCATTAATAGCACTTTAGTCTTTTTCAATTTTAGTCAGTTTCAGAGAAACTGCATTAGGATGTCTCAGCGGAGCACCTCGGAGATAAACAGGCCCCTACACTGCTGCATTTCTTACAGTGCATGACTGCTAATGTCTGGCACAGAAGAAGAAAAGTTGGATCCATCTCTTTTACCAGAGGCTCTTTTAACCCTTGAATGCATGAAATACGTGTGTTGCTTTGACTGCTCAGTTACTGAATGATTGCGAGTTGTGTTTTAGAGTTAAATAGAAAATTAGGCCTTTGAAGGGTGGCAGGAAAATGAAACATTTTAAAAAGTCATATGTTGTTACAAATAGGAATCCTTCCCATCATCTTATCTGAAATTCTTAAAGGTGTTTTTTTTTTTTTTTTTTTAAAGACACCCTAATCCTCCCATCACCATTCAGCAACTACACCCTCAGCCCACCCTCTATATGCAAACACATGTACGCTGGTCTCTCTGTGACTTCCCATAAACTTTTAAAGGAACTATCCTCTTGGCCATGGCCTCTACCTCCTGTCAAAATCAGGAGATACAGAAATGCACGAGGAACAAAATCATAGTCATCCCAACTCTTACTAAATTCTAGAGAGTCTAGACAAAGGCTGCTTGCCCAAATTATGGTGGGGGAGAACTTACGTGAGGCTAAATTATGGTGGGGAAACTCATATGAAGCTCCGCTCGTGGGTGTGGGGGTGTAGCAGGAGGTATCTCCCAGGGGTTAAGTCCCTGCCGAATCAGACCCCCAGCTGTCATTTCCGTGGGGGAATCAGCACTTCACTCGCTTGTTGTGGGAATCAGCTCAAAGTATTTATTATATATACACACACAACATAGTCCACTGTATATCCGGGCTGCCGTCTTGGTTGCCTGACCTTGCAAGCCCAGTAGGGTCTCTTCAGCTTACATGCAGCAACAACCCCCCAAAGTCCATCCAAGTCAGGACCACAGGCCCCTGGCTCACAGTAAGCCTTCCCCAGGCAACAGACTCCTTCCTGGGCACAGCCTTCACCAGTACCTGGGTCCACTCCTTCTTGGCTCTGGTTCTCCTAGCCTTCAGAACCCTGGACAATGGTAAGCAGACTTCTAGGCTTCTTCCCAGGAGACATTGCCTGCTTGACTTCCAGACAGACTGCCCCTCTCTCGTGCTTCCAGCCTCTTATATACCCTGAGTGGGTGTGGCCAGCTTTCTTGGTTGTCTGCTCTTAAAGGGCCAGTGTCCTTCCCACTCTGTCTCTTTTTCTTCTAGCCTGTTTCCAACTATGGGCTGGCTCTACCATGCCCATACACATGCGCACAGCCCTCTGGCTGGCCCACTCAGCCCTCCCCCCCCCAAAGGGGCAGCAGCCCCGCAGGACTGCTCCCTGCTACAGGGGGTTAAAAATGTCATCAGGCAATTCTGATGGTGATTTCACTCATGGATGACAGGGCTGGATTTTGAGGCTGCTTACCCATGTTACACAATGGAACGTTAAATAGGAATTAACATTAGATTGTGGGCAAGCAGCCTTCCCTCATTCATTTAAAACTAATGGAGGGCTATGGGGGTTCTGGGGGCTTCAGGGACCAAGCTGCTCCTGCCCCGGAGAAACTCACAGTGAGCTTTGTGTAATGTAGGCAAGGATCCAGTGCCACACTGGAGGGTCAGGGAGCACGGGTCATCAACCTCATGGAGGAGGCAGTGTTGGCCCTCCAGCATGACCCTTAGGGTTACAGGGGCTGCCAGGCTGCAGATGGAACAATGGCATCCGACACACACCCACTGGTGCAGGTGCCCCCCCCTCTGCACTTCGGCCAACCCTGGTTCCCCCAGCAGCATCCCTTCCTGGGTCTGTACCAACAGGGGCCCCTTCCCCACATAGGAGCACATGACCTACCGGTGGGGCCGCCCTTCCAGCCATCACCCCTCCCGGTGCCCCCCCAAATGCACCCCCACCCCGCTCTCGGGAACCGACGCTGCCACCCACCGACCTGTTGCCCCAGGACCAACATCCACCCATGCTCGCTGCCCCACTGCCTCAGGTTTGGTAGTTGCATCCCTGGCCCCCGAGGGTGGGGGGGCGGTACCCCATCAGGGGCTGGGAGGGGGTGGGAGATACGAAGGCTGCTACTGGCAACCACAGTGGGCCAGGCACTGGTCAGGGATGGTGAAAGGTGAACAGGATACGTGCTCACCCCATGCTTGTGTTTCCCTTCAGGGTCCGGCGTGGAGCAGCAAGTGGGTGACAGGGAGCCCGGGCCATCCACTCGCAGATCCCAGAACTCAGTGGCAGCAAGGGCCCTCAGGGCTGTGAGCCCTGGTGGTGCAGCCAAGCAGGGGCAAGGGCGCCCCACCAAATCCTGACCCCCACCCCATTGTACAGTTCACCCCCCAATAAACGCTGTGAAATCACACCTCAATCTCATGTTGTCTGTTCGGATGGGGGAGGCTGGCAGGGGGCCATGGGCTGGGTGAGGGTCAGCTAAGATGCCAGGGCATGTGATGGGGCTGGGGGCCTGCCCACCGAGCCCGCAGCCAGTACCAGCGTGTGCAACGGGGTCACAGGTACAGAGCACAGGCAAACCAGCGACTGGTGCCAGGCATGCCACTGCGCTGCCAGTGCACCCCGCGACTTCCAGCAAGGGAGGGCGCTCGCACCCAGGCCGCCCACTGGACCGGTTCCTTGGACCCCCATTCCCACACAAGACACGTAGCCAGGATACGATGCTATGGCTGACAGCATGGTTTATTGATGGGGAGTACAGGGTTATGGGCTAGGGTGTGGGCCGGGCATGGCCCCGTTGTCAGCTGCCTGGGCAATGATGCGGTGGCAAAGGGCATCCCTGTTCTCCTCAGAGATCCACCTGAAGGCCCCACCCTGGGCATGTTGGTACAGGGGCATGGGACCCACCTGCTGTACATGTGGTGGGTTGTTGAGGGCAGCGCCGCCAGTCGTGCACACATTTTGCAGGATGCACGCTGCCAGGATGAGGATGGGGGTGTGGTCGAGGTCAAATTGACTCCTGTTCACCAACAGGCACCAGTGCATCTTCAGTTGCCCAAAGCTCCGCTCCACCATGCTGCGTGCTGATGACAGGTGTTCGTTAAACAGGCGGTGGGCGGGGTTCCATGCCACGGGTTATGCCCTCATGAGCCAGGGGCTGAGTGGGTAGGCGGGGTCCCCTATCAAAACAGGGGCTATGGGAGCGCCCCTTGATCATGCAGTACAGGTTGGGGGTGATCTCCCCGTCAAACATGCACGCGTAGAATGGGGATGCACACAGTATGCGGGCGTCATGACTCCTCCCCGACTGGCCCATGTACATGCCAATGAAGAGGCCCCTGTGGTCCACGATGGCCTGCAGGTTTATGGAGACGGCCTGCTTCCTGTTTAGGTTGTCGAGTTTAGTGTGGGGTGGCCATATGATGGGGATGTGGGTGCTGTCAATCGCCCAATGCAATCGTGAAACCTGAGCTCCTTGAAGCCGCATATCACCTCGGGATTGCAGAGCTGGATGACCCACTCAAGGAAGACCTCCACGATCAGGTTGCACACATCGTGGAGCACCCTGTTCACAGTGGCCGTCTCCACCCTGAACTGCTCTCCCACACTCCTGCATGAATCTGGGGTGGCCAGCCACCAAACTACCATGGCCAGTCACATCCCTGGTGGCAGGGAGTAGCGCATGTTGGTCTCCTGCCTCCATAGATGGGGGTTCAGGAGCTTCGTTAACTGGATCAGGAAGGAGCAGGTCATCCGGAAGTGGTCCGTCCATTCCTCATCCGTCCAGGTGGCCAGCATGTTCTCCCACCAGTCGTTGCTGCAGGACTGCATCCAGTGCCATCGTCAGGTTGGAAGGGTCATGTGGTGCCCTTATGCATTCAGGGACCACCGGGACTGGAAGAGGCACGCGTGCAGGGACAGTGTGGTACATAGCATGGTATGCTGACAAGCATTGGTCCACCAGTATGCTGATGATACTCAGCTGTACCTCTCTTTTTCTACTGACCCAGACCCTGCTATCTCGTTGCTATCCCAATGTTTGGAGGCCGTGGCGGATTGGATGCGGCTGAGCAGACTGAAGCTCAACCCAGATAAGACGGAGGTGATGGTGGTGGGGAGGGCGAAGGGGGTGGTGGCCCCCCTGGTTGGGGGGGTTCGCCCTCCTGTAGCTCAGCAGGTCCGGAGTCTGGGGGTGGTATTGGACGCAGACCTGCGTCTGGAGCGGCAGGTGGAGGCAGTCGCTAAGGCTGCCTTCCGCCAGCTTTATCTGGTGCGTAGGCTGCGTCCGTACGTCTCTGGCCCGGACCTGGCCTCCCTCATCCATGCCTTTGTCACCTCGAGGCTCGACTACTGCAACGCGCTCTACGTGGGGCTTCCCTTGTTCTTGGCCCGGAGGCTGCAGCTGGTGCAGAATGCGGCGGCTCGTCTTCTTACGGGGACGGGTCGCCGGGAGCATATTACACCGGTGCTCCGAACTCTGCACTGGCTGCCGATAGTGTGCCGGGCCAAGTTCAAGGTCCTAGTGATGATCTATAAAGCCCTATACGGTCTTGGCCCCTCATACCTTAGGGACCGCCTCGCCTTTCGCGCTCCAGGACGGCTCCTGCGGTCTGCCGGGGGTGCCCTCTTGGAGGTCCCCCGTGTTAAACGGGGGGCCACGATGGAGAGGGCATTCTCGGTGGTGGGGCCGCGGCTGTGGAACTCCCTTCCGGAGGAAGCTCGCCTGGCCCCAAGCCTTTTAACGTTTCGGCGGAACTGTAAGACCTGGCTGTTTGCCCAGGCCTTTGGGGGAGGGTAGGGAGGTTTTTTTTTAATCCCCTACCCTTTGTTTTCTAAGCCCTGTTAATATTTATATTGAATATTTGATTGTTTTATTGGAATTTTAATGTATTTTATTGTTTTAATTGTTTTATGTTGTGAGCCGCCCCGGGCTGCGTTGCAGGAGGGACGGGATATAAATGTGTTTAATTAAATAAATAAATAAATAAATAAAAATGTCCATCGCACCGTCCCATCGCCCTCTTCAGGTTCTCTGCCCTCCGATGTCATTCACCCCGGAGGGGGCCGTGGAGCCATGGCAGGAGGAGGCAGCGTATCTGTTGGAAGAGGCTGCGCAGCAGCATGCACCCAGCAATCAGGACACGCAGCACCACGGTCATGGCCTGAGGGGGCTCGTCCCCTGGTAGCATGGTTCCATGGATCCCCACACCCGGCAACCTCCCAAGCCCACCTGGGTGGCAGCACCACTGTGCAGGCTGTGACCCCGGCCCTCACACCCCCTGTGTCCCTGATGCACCTTGGTGTGCACCATGATCACTGTTCCTCAGCTCTGTACACCAGCTGAGCACATCCACTGCCCTCTACATCCCACGCCAGCCCACCTGCATTGGGTTTGCTATGTACCGAGGTGCCCCGTGTTTGCTGGCCAGTGATGGGTGATCGCCCGGGTGTGTGTGTTGTGACCTGTTACTCGCCAGGGCCCCCCGGGGGCCTGGTCCCCGGGGGGGGGGGGGAATGGGACCACAGGGCCCCGGTGTGTCCGTGCCCTATCGGCCCCTCCCCATTGCCTGTGGGCCGACCCCATGCACCCCAGGGTACCATTGCTGCCTCCCCTGTCCAGCCTCCCTTGACACCCTGGGATGCCATGGCAGCCTGCAGCTGTGCTTGGCAGCTAGACAGTGCCTGGCTTGGATGAGTGCCCTGGCACTCCAGCCAGCCATGGCCTCGCTCATCTGTCATCACCTGTGCTGGTTACCATCCGCCTGGTGTGTGGGTTGGGGAGTCCCAGCCCCAACAGGTTGGCCTATCTCCGGCATGCAAGGTCACTCCTGGGCGTGAGGAGCGGCTCTCCCCCTGCTTAGTCCATTCACTGCCGCCCTCTGACTCACTCTTGTTGCTCCTCCAGAGCGGGCCTCGCTGCTGTCATGGCTGGCTGTTGTGCAGAGCCATTGGGCAGGAATGGGAGCAAGGAGGGGTGGTAGCCCTGTGCGGACATGCTGTTGGGGACCCTCTGGCTGAACCCCAACATGCAGCTGTTGGTGAACGACCACCTGTCAGCGTGGGATGGCTTCAAGCTCCTGTCATGGTACATGTGGACTATGGGTCATCCACTTGGGGCCCCAGCTTGCAGGGGCCATGCCCTGGAGCTCGGCTTCACCCTCCTGCAGCAACCACTTTGGGGGCAGCCACCCACCATTGTCATGCTGTGGACCGCTGAGGAGATCACGGCCATTCGCCTGCTGATGGCACGACCCGGGTACGACCTCGGCTTGCAGTCCGGGGGTCTCCCTGTTGCTGCCCAGTACACCGCCACCCTCCTGCATGCCCATGGCATCCTGCGCATGCCCTCGGACGTGGGGGCCCTCCTGTGGGACCTGGGCTTGCTGGCCCCCAATGTTGGTGGACTACTCCTGACCGGGACCCCTATCACTGTGGAACTTGCTGCTCTTTGATTGGTGAAGGACCTGCCAGCTGTGTGGGCTGCAGACGTCACTGCCGATCACCTCTTGCCCCACTTCCTGGTGGATGCTCATATGCACTCCCGGGGGTTCTGCAGCGGCCTGTTCACCTTGGAGGGTCTTGTGCAGGGGCCACCATTCCGGGAGCACCCACTGGACCGTCCCTGAGCTGCGCTTCACTGCCACCCGCTCCCTGCCACCCTGCTACCCGTGACTGTGCACTGCCTGGCCCCCCCTGTGCCACTGCACAGCCTCTGCACTGTCTTCTGCTGGCTGCCTCGCCCACCTGACCCCATCACCTCCTCTGGGTGCCCACAGCTCCATCCCGCTGTGGCTTCCATTGTGCCCTTGCCACCTGGGTGCCCCCTCCCCCTTGGTGGCCTCACTGCCCCCGTATGTGTGGTTGTGTGCTGGGGGTGTGCTTGGTGTGTACTCGTGGTCACTGGGGCTGTGAGGTGGTACCTGGTGGTGTGGTGTGTGTTCCCCTAGGGGCTTCCCCGCTTGGCAGGTGTGCCTGCCCATGTGCTCATGATGTTATTGGTGGCAGGCACCCGGTAGGGCACCCCGAGGCTCCCCTGTTCACTGATGTGGCCCCGGCCGGGCCCTGCCCTGTCCCTCCCCTCTACTGTCGCCCCCTGTTGGTGCTGTCCATGTGCGCTTGTGGCAATGGATGGTGTGCAGCAACAGGCACATTGGGCGACTGAGTGTGAGTAGGGTGTGTGTGGGCCCTGGGTTGTGCCCCTCCGATCCCCCTTCGTGCAGGGGTACGGGGTGTTCTTCTGGGTGCTCACTGTCCATGTGTGGGGTGTATCCCTTGTGCTGTTCCTGCCCCCAGCCCTCCCATTGCCTGTTGGTGCAGCTGTTCCCCATCGCCTTGTCCCCTCTCCCTTGCAGCTACTGTGGTCATGCTGCAGGAGATCTTGCACCTTTGAGTGATGGTCCGGCAGTTGGAGTGGGCAGCATGGGACATGCGGGCAGCCAGCCAGCTGTTCGATGCCATACGTGAGTGTGCTGCATGTTTGCTAGGCCCTGTCCCTGTGTAGCTAGGGGAGGTGTTGCAGTTCCTTGGGGCCCGTGGCCAGCTCTGATGGTTGTCTCCTCTCCCTCTGTCCCATCCAGTGCAAGCCATGATTGCGGAGCAGATCCGGGAGCAGGGGGAGGTGTTGGAGCTCCTCCTGCATGTCTTGGATCGGCTGCACCAGCTGGACCACGCGCAGGCCAAGCGCTGGTGCCGAGCGCGGGGTCGCAACCCTATTGACCGGGGATTGCCCCGGCCCTGCCGCTGCTGGTGCTTGCACACCCTTCTGTTGCCCCATCCCCCTGCACTGCCCTGTTGGCCTCTGTTGCTGTTGTACAGTTTAATAAAGTCAGTTGTGTTCCTTCCCCGGGTGTGTGTCGTGATTTCCTGTGACCTCTCCCCTTGTCCGGGTGCCTCTGGGGGGTGTAGTGCAGTTGCCTGGGTGGTGTGGTGCCCCCTTTGCCCCCCGTGGGTCATGTGCCCATCCCTCTGTGCTTCGGTTGCCTGCTGTGTGTGGGCTGCTGGGCTGGGGGTGTGCGTCTCCCTGGCACCGGGCTGTCTGGTCTCTGTGCCAGGGCCGGGAGGGGACGGCTCCTTTGTAGCAGCTGTCATCCCTGCTCCCTGCTGCTCCACCCGCGTGGGTCCTGGCAGCGTGGGGGCGGGGCTGCATTGTGCGGCTTCGTTTGCCCTGTCAGCCATGTTGTGCCGTCGCTGTGCCAGGCGGGACTTCCCTGGTGTTCCTGGTCCCGGCTGTCTGTGTACTTCCACGGGTGTTTGCTGGGTGCTCCCCAGGGTGGGTTTTTGGCCACTGGGTTTGCCGGACCCTCCCCTTTCTGTCCCACAACCCCCCGCTATGCTGTCCATGAAACAGTCTCCCTGCTCGGTGCCGCCAGGTGTTCGCTGTGTGTGCTCACCCTGTGACCTCTCCCCTTGTCCGGGCACCTCTGGGGGGTGTAGTGTGGTTGCCTGGGTGGTGTGGGTGCCCCCCTTTGCCCCCGTGGGTCATGTACCCATCCCTCTGTGCACCCATCCACACCCATCTCTACCCATCGGCAGCGCTGCTGTGGCGTCCGTGTAAAAAAGGCCTAAGTGACACTGTTGCAAAAAAGGCAAATGCCATTTTGGGCTTGTATCATATCCAAGACACAGGAGGTAATGGTGCCATTGTACTGAGCACTGGTGAGACCTCACCTGGAATATTGTGTTCAGGTTTGGGCACTGCACTTCAAGAAGAATGTGAACAAATTGGAGATGATTCTGAGGAAAGTAACTAAGATGATAAAGGGGCTGGAAGATGAGTCATAGGAGGAAAGGCTGAAAGAACTGGGAATGTTTAGCCTAGATAAAAGAAGACTGAGGTGGGGACATGATAGCAGTTTTCAAATATGTAAAAAGATGCCGCAAAAATGGTGAACCCTGAACATTTGTTTTCACTGTCACAGAAGACAGAAAAAGAGAATAAGTTTAAATTGCAGCAAGATGGATTTAAGCTAAATATTGAGGGGGGAGGGGGGGATTCCAAGAATGGTTGGGTAAAGGAATAAGCTGCCTAGGGATGTTGTTGAACCTACTTCCTTGGATATTATTATTTTTTTAATAAAAAACAGGCTGATCAAGCATCTGTGTATGATGCTGAAGACAAACGATATCCTGTCTTGGAGCAAGCAGGGAGCTGGACTAGATGACCCCTGAAGTCCCTTTCTATCCCATAATTCTATGAAGGACTGGAAAAGACAAGTTCAGGCATAACAGATCTAAGGCATAATAATCAGTGTGACGCTTTTTCTTAGGCAGTATAGCCAATGGATGTGATGTTGGGTGTGAGTAGCCTAAGAATCTGGGATACCAGGGTTCAAGCTGTGTTTTAGCCAAGAACTCATGGGTGACATTGGGCAAGCCTCCACTGTCTCCTGGCCTCAGCTCCACATCCGCAAGATGGGAATAATAGTGACCTATCTCACATGGTTGTTGTGAGAAGGAGCTAGCAAAGCACTTTGAACACAGAGAATGCTATACAAGTTATTAATAATAAACTGCATGAGCTTGTTAATCTTGCTCACTCCATCTATGTTAGTCAATATTCAGTTGGTGGTGTTGCCAAAGCTCCCACAAAAAATATCACAAACTCAAGTGAGTCTAAGCTTGATTTTCAGAAATAAAAGACGACATTGGGTGAAAAAACCAGACATGACGCTAACCACCCTTTAACCACCCTTGGTGGTTATTTATGCATGTTGCAGGGCTGTATGGGTGCCCTATGCAGTCCTGAAACATGCATAAATGACCACGAAGGGTGGTTAAAGGGTGGTTAGCGTCATGTCTGTTTTCACCCATTGTTTATTGTTACAGTAAAAAGAATCGGCTCTAACTCTCTGGAGGGCTGTCTTTTAGAAACCCGTAGTAAGTGATGCAATGACTGACTCATTTCTATTTTTAGGTTCTGACACAGGAGGAGTCTGTTGTTCTGAGCAGACACCTGTCAGATTACCAAACCTCAGAGAGTTTCTTTTATACAAATTAGTCACTACAAGCTGGATTTACAGACACATCCTCACCACTAGCTTGCTGCACAGTCATTCTCCTGGTTCTACAGAATTTTCTCCTCTTAATTTTGAACAGCAGAGGTTGGTTTTGTTTCACGGAAAGCTAGTGCTAAAGTTAAACCCACTAAGGGATAATGTTGCAGATGAGCACTTTATGAAAACGTGCCTAAACCATGTTTGAGTGCATGCGCTAGGGTAGGGTGGGAGTTTCAGAAATCAGGTAGCCAGTATAGTTACCTCCTTCCCAGGCAACAATTGTCAGAGAATTTATTTGCTAGGCAAAGATATAACCATTTCTATTCCTTCATGAGAGAAAAATAGCGAATAAAGAGGCTTGTCGATCCTCCCAAGCACATCCCCTGTGTTATTACAGTTAAGTATTAATTTATTTTTTGCCATGTGTACTTATTGCAGATCACAAACATGCACATGCTGCTAGGGTCATTCAGGTTTACTTTGCTCACTTATGATGGATTTGTGATCTATTAAGTGAGCAAATACTTAATGCTCACTCATAGTAGATGGACAGTGGCAGCCCTGTAAAATGGGGCCATGATACAAAGCCCACTTATTCTGGAGTAAATGGCTTATGGACTGTGAAGTGTGGACCCATTGTGGATCCTGGAGTGGTTTGTCTCTGCAGGCTTCAATAGGGCTACTCTGGAGTAAGTGGTTTGTGGCCAATGGCATTTTGAAGGATGGATGGCAACCTCCTATGCTGCTTCCACACTAGCCACTTGTCCTGGATTAGGACTGAAGGAGCGTGAAAGCAACCCCCTCCCTTGCCCTGCATTGCAGAAATCGCAAGTGAGGCACTAACATGGAGTAAATTGCCCTGCTTTTCATCCTGTGATTGTGTGCTTGCCCGGGGGCTGGCAGTTATCTGCACTAGCGCCCTGCCCTCTATCACCAGTATTGGGAGAGAGGGAGGGAGAGAAGTGCTTTCACACTGGCCAGGATGCTACCTATGGTGTCATTCCACAGGAGAGCAATATCTTCAGACATTTATGTGGTTATGGATACTCCGGCTTGCCCTGTTTTGTGGGATCATTTTCAGTCAGTTTCGTCCACGAATGCGGTTGATGTGCTGGGGGCTGTTCGGG
>QEPC01014088.1:2567596-2602092 GCA_003113815.1 Sphenodon punctatus | reverse complement strand
GTGGACCCGGAGTGAAATGGGCTATCACGTCTGATAGTCTGCTTCACTTAACTTGGTCTGGAGTGGCGGTGGGGGCCGGGCATCATGGCATCTGTCATTGGCCACTATGGCTGCCCATCAGCTGGGGGGAGGGGCGTTGCATGCAGCGTGGGGGCGAGGATATGCGGACACATGTCTGTGCATCACCCTGCCCCCTCCCTGGGCCACCATTATGCTTCTTTGGCAGCCCAGGGTGCCCAACCAAGGGGAAGGCTGCCTCCACCACCCGGAGAAGTCTGTGGCGGCGGAGGCAGCCCATCACATGCGAAAGCACCCTCTGTGTTCATGCTGCCTGCCGTCCTATGGACTCTGTCCACCAGGGGGAGTCCTTTGGATACAGCATAAACACAGGAGCCATTGTGGTAGAACTAAGGGAACTTTCTGTTGGGGGTTGCGGGTGAGAGGGCACAACCAGAAGAAGGGCAATAGCAGACAGAGAGAGGAGAAACGAATGAGAGGGGCACTGGCCTTGAATGCCACCCCTCACCCTCCTGTTGGTTATGTTCCTGGTCCAAAATCCCTGGTTGGAGCTCCCTCTTGGTCAACTGTCAGGCAGGGCATAGGAACCCAGCTGAAGGGGACAGGGAATCGGTTGCTCTATGGGTCTCCTCATGATTTTCCCCTGCATATGTTCCAGAACCAAATCTGCCTTCACTCCATGGCAAAACCTGACCGGGTCCTTGTGTTAGACAGCTGGAAGAGCAGCAAGTGTTACATACAGAGACACTCTATGTGTAGCAAAATCTGTCAATACTCTTTGCCACTCCTTGGCTGTACCCGAACTCATTGGTTTGATGTCACTCCTGGTACTGTCCTACCCCTCCTCATCCAGAACAAGCCACAGAGGAAGAGTCATAGAACACAAAGCACAACAAAGGTCTTCAGAAGTAACCCATTGAGTACAACACTGACTACCTTAAAATTATGATGGCCAGCAACTTCATCCCTCACCCGTCATCCACCCATCATGCATGTTTCAAGGGCCGCACTGGTGCCCTATGCAGCCCTGCAACATGCCTGATGGCGGATGGTGGGTGATGAGTGGGGTGGTGCTTGTCTAAGAACAGCCTCTGTCTAAGGTTGCCACACAGCCAGGAGTTTCCTCTTAAGAGTTGACAAAGTAAAGGGAAAAGTCAGTTCAGGTTCAGAAGGAAATCAGATGTGTAATGTGGGTATTTCTACTCCACAGGGAGCTTATTGGTCTTTGTGTTTTACTGCAGTGCTCTCTGTCCAGAAGTGAAGACCTTTGCTCTGCCCCTGACCTTTAGAAACTTGCCATATGGTCTTTAAAATTCCATTTGACATGCCTGCCACTGACCATCTGCTATTATTAACATAGCATAGGTATGAAACGTCAGCTGCCTCCACCACCTGGAGAAGTGATTATTCAATTATTGGGTCACTTGCTGAGCAGAAGTGAGCAGTCTAATGAGTAATTATGCTACTTCCTTGTCTTCCAATTTTAGGACATGTTGCTGAGAATTTGGGCTAGGATCTCAGCTGAAGAAACTCAGCTCCTTGGCTAGTGCAAATCAGCACAGCTCCATTGAGCTATCATCAATTCAATTCCTGTTTTAACTTAATTTATTCTAGGAGCTTTATCATAAACAGAGGCTGAAGGACCATCTGTCAGGGATGCTGTAGTTTTGGATTTTCTGCATTGAGCAGGGGGCTGGATTAGGTGACCTCTGAGGTCACTTCTAACTCTAAGATTCTATGTTATCCAGGTGCCTCTCAAAGTTATGGCATGAAAGCATTTAGTTCGCTTTCTTCTCTCCAATCATCAGGGATGGATTTTAGGAAAAGGAAAAAAAACTCAAAGCACAACCTCATTTAGTTCTAAATGTTGTGAAAACTGGAAATGCAGGATCAAATAAGTAGATTTTACGTTTGCTGGGGTTTGTGGTAAAGCTGAGGAAGTTACTAGTTTGCAGTCTTAAAACAAGCAAAAATCACCACTCCTCACAACTGGTGCCATTAACTAGCGGAGCTCCTTGCCATGGAATTTTTTTTAGTTCAATAGTATGACTGAGTTAGAAATGGGTTAGATAAATTCACCAAGGGCAGGTCCATCAATGACTAGTAGCCAAGAATGACCAAGAAAGCAACTTTGTGCTCATGGTGTCCCTAAATCTCAAATTGTCAGAAGCTAGAAGTGATGAATCTTTCCCTCATTGCCCCATTTCTTGTGCTCTTCCTCTGACCTGACACCTCTCGTGCTGGTCACCCTCAGAGACAGGGCACTAGGCTAAACGAACTATTGGCCTGATTCAGTATGGCAGTGTTTATGCTCTTTTCTCACTGTGTCCTCCAGCTTTGGGCACCAGTTGCAGAACAAGCTCTACTTACCTTTGTCTTCCCTAATTCTGGCACTCAATCCTGCCCTAGAAGTCCCACCCTTGGATTCCAAAAGCATGGGAAAATGTGGGATTTGGAGGGGCTGGTGGAATTGCCCTGTCAGGCCCCAAGACTCAACTCCTGTTCCCACCCCTACTCAGGAATTGATTAAGTGGGGTCTAAGGCTGGGGCTGCCACTGATCAGATGTTTGGGGGAACACTTATGAAAAATACATGTTGCAGGGCTTAAGGCACCAATTCAGGCCCTGCAACATGCATTTTTCATAAGTGTTCTTTAAAAGTACGCATAGGTGGGAATACAGGGGCTGAGACTTCCACATCTCGCTATTTGGGGGCAGGAGGGGGAGACTTGTAGAGCAGCAGCAGTGACAGCAGGGCCTGGAGGAGGGGTTGGAGGCTGGGCCATGGCATGCGCTGGTGCAGATTAAGTCCTGGATTTCCCTGCATCAAAACCCGCTTTCAAAAGTTAAATGTAAAATAGAAAAATGCAAGCTTGAAACGAAGTAGTCATTGAGGCTGTATTCAGTTGAACAGGCTGAGATGCTCTCTTCAGTGATAATTGCAAGAGATCATACACATGCAGAGTCATTATTACCCAGAGGGATGCTACCTGGGGAGTTAATGGATCAGATAAACAGGTGTTAAATAACAAGAATAATTATCCCTGTTTCCTCATTCGCATGTCACTTCCCTAGCTACTCTGCAGTATGTTGTTGTCCTCTTTAATCAGGAGTACAACATACTCCAGGAGTAAATTAAATACTATGTATTATTTCAGAATAAGTGTGTCCTTGTACAGCGTGTGACTGTAACCATTCTTCCAGGAGGGAACACCAGTCCTCTGACTGTAATCTACTTCCATAAGGAGGTGAATGTTTTCAGGAGAATTCACAGAGCAGGAGATGGAAAGGCTGGCGCTGGCTCAGTAGTAGCCGTGCTTGATTTTGATGTTGCTCTCCTCCAAGCCTCAGATCAAACACTGAGGGCTTCGTTTAGACCATGAAAAATAAAAATCTCACCAGGGCCTCATTTGCACCTGCATTTCTGAGAAACACAAAGCAATCCCATGGCATCAGCACTGTGTTTACTACGGCACCCCATAACTCCTTGGAAAGGGAAAGGAAAACTACACAACAGGCAAAACCCTAAAAGACTCTCCTACAATGTACAGACCCACATTGCATTTGCTGCAAGAACACTTTCTAAAACAATTTGCTAAAATGAATAAACCTCAGCCCAGTAATTAGCAATCAGGCCTGTAGCCATTACTGTTTGCAGTCCTAGCCACACTGCAGCCCATGGGGAAACTCTCATTGTAGTCAACGGGGACAGGATTTCACTGTAGCTTGATTCTTTTTCTCCTGTGGTGTTTTTTTTTAAAAAAATAAATAAATAAAAGCATTTATAATTGAAAAGAAAAATGGCATCTTGTGTTTCGATCATTACAAGAGCACTCACAGCAGAGCAGATTTGGAAAAGTAAATGCATGATTCATAATTGTGTGTGAGAGAAAAGATGGACAGTTGAGACTTACTGTTCTGGATGGTTTAGAGGATGCCTAAGCCATCTGAAATTATGGAGGCCCAGAACTTTGGGCATCTCTTTCCAGCCGAGCTTTGGTGAATGGGCTGATGAGAAGAGGAACTGCCCACTGTGATGATACTGCAACAAAGTTTGAACCTGGGACTACAGTGCTTTAAGGCTGATGTCTCGACCACTTAGATAGTCAGGTTCTGGTGTCTATCTCTACCCCTGAGAGGTCTAGGCTTTCCTAGGTGATCTAGTTGTGCCTCACATTTGTATTGAACCAAAGTTCCCCCTCGTCATCCCTTGACTGAGCCCAGCTACTTTTCTTTAGGCAATGCAGGTCTGATGGGGCTTTTTCCTGGGTTGGGATCTTTTGACAAACTGCCTTTGGGCATACAACAAAGGCCTTTTTTACATAAGATGCTACCACTCATGCCCATGCAGTGGATCTGCGTGAGCATGAGCGGTACCATCTTGTGTAAATCCTGTGGCCGGTGAGTGGGGGTGTGTGCATGCTCCTGTGAAACACACATCCCCACTCAAGGAGCAATCGGGGAAAACAGAGGTTGCTCCATGCATGGGGATGCGTGGGGGGTGCCCGTGTGCACTGGCACCCATGCTGTGGCACAACTCCCACCAACCCCATGCAGCTGCGGCCCGTGTAAAAAGGGCCAGACTCTTGCAGCATGCCTGCTCTACTCACTCATCTTGTGCATTTTGCCCACTGTGAATTTAATTGAAAAACAGTATTTATAATTATGAGAATGAACCATATTGGGGGCAACAGTCAAAACCGTCTGTCTGAATGTGTATTTTAACGAAGCGTGCTATAAGACTGTCTCTTATACACATCTAGATGTGTATAAGAGACAGGTTGTATTGTGCTGTATGTTTAGGTATTGTGCTGAGTGTTTAATCTACGGCTGTGGGCAAAAGCTGGTCACTGTTTTCAGGGCCGAGGAGGAATTTTCCCGCCTACCTAATTGGCTCAGAAGGCGGTCGGGTTTTTCGCCTCCTCTGCAGCCGTTACGTTATGTTATGTTATGTACATTGTAATAGATTTGTCAACACTTCTCCGATGTCTGGTCGCAACTGGGCAGTTAGCGGGGTAGGAACCATGCTGTGGTAAGGCTCCCTACGAGCTGAGGGGTCGCGCTTGTACCCATTACCACCTGGGGAGCGGGGGGGGTGGTGGTGTCTGAAGGCCGGGGCCCCAGCCCAGGCTCGGAATGGCTGGTTTGGGGCTGATAACCCGGCTTGACCCAAGGGGAGGGTGAATTCGAAGGGTCGATTCACCCGGGCAAGGAGGGTGAGATTTAGCTCAACCCCCTTGGGCCTGTTTTTTCTTGTAGTATGGCTCCTCCCCGCTATTATTCACACAGGTTGTTAATATGGTTATGTTCATATGAGTATGTTATGTTTAATAAATTTGCGGCCAAGGCCTTGTAACCCCAGAGCATGTCTCTGTCTGTTCATGTGGGTGGTGCAGGCACAAAAGTTGCTATAACCAGGGACCCATGTTCACTTCATTTTCCCCATTGGGGACCTGTACTGACCCTGGGTCCCTGACTATAACACAACATTCAATTGTTTCTGATTTTACAGCCAGATTCTGGAAACTTGAGCATTTGGAAAGGAAGAAAAGTCAGCCTCATGCCTGTCACTCACACTGTGCCGACATGCTATTTTAGCTCTGGGGCGCACCCTCCAATATCTCACATATATATTCTGAGAAGCAAAGTAACCATATGATGTCCAGCTGCATTTCAGGGAAGGGGTGGGCATGGAGTGGTTATGCTGGGGCCTAGCACACATGCTTGGAAAGACTCAAATTACTGGTTAGTTCAGAGGAGGATAGAGACCTTGAAAGGTCACTATTGTGTGGACACACTAGCCTGGCGAGCTAGAATATGTTTTCTTAGAAAGCCCAGGCTTTGAGCTCCAATCCACACAAATACTTAAGCTCATGCTTAACTTTAAACAGACGAGCAGTCCCGTTGAGTCCAAAAGAAGAACAACTTATGGTGTACATTTCAAACTATGCATGTGCTTTGCTTAGCTGAGACATAGGAACTTGTAAGTGACAGATCAGAGCATATTCACAGACATACGGATTCTAAAGCAGGGTGGGGGTTGGACCTTTTCCCTCCCAAGGGCAAGCTCCAAGGGCTACATAGAAATTGGAGTCAAGGGTGCTTAGGAAGAAGTGGATCTAGATCATGAATCTGTGCCGTGGATCTGTCGCCTCCCCTTGTACGCACGCCCTCATCTCTGTTCCCTTATCCTGAGTTCATGTGGTGTTTGGGGGGTAGGAACTGGATCCAGAGGCCAGAGCCAGTAACTTGAAAGGTGCCAAATAAAAACTCACTGGCCTCCGGGCCTGAGGTTCCCCACCCTTGTTCTAAATGATACCAGATTTTCCTCTTGTAAATAACACAGGGTAGGGACCTGTCTATACTATAACTATTGACTGTACAGCTCCAGGTACATTGCTGGTGCTATATAAATAAGAAATAATAATAATAATAATCAGTTCTTTGGCTGCTGTTAGGAAAGCTCCACAGATGTCAGTGGATCTAGGAGCATAGGTGACCGGTAACTGTTAATGGGAGAGAGGGAGCGGGGCACAGGTGTTGGAGCTGGACAGTGGGCTGGAGAGGGGTTCTATAGGGCTTCTGAAAATCTGGGGAGGCACATGCCCCCTCTGCCGCCCCCATCCCCGAGTCACCCATGTAGGGTAGTTAATATACCAGCTGGAGAGCTGGCTCGTTTTCTTTCTTATGGTCAGAAAGTCCCCCTCTGCCCAATGCACATTCTCCATTCAGAACACGTCAGCCATAGCCAGCGTGCTAAGTAGGTCATTTTGTTATCCCTGTTCCTTCAGAATCAAAAGGGAAATATTGCTTGAGACAGCAGGATTTAGAATACTTTTTTTCTTTTTCTTCAAGTGTTAGGCCACAATTTATTACTCTGTTTATAACCAGTGACAACTTGCTGGGAAAATGCAAAGCTGGTTGGTTTGGTGTTCTTACTGATTGTAACGTATCATGTCATAGGCCTTTTTAGCACCAGAGACATCATTCTGGCTTCGTAATCCCTTCAGAGAATTCCTTCCAACAAATATAGAAGAGTGCCATCATGATGAGAAAAAAAATTCATTCCTCTAAATCTGTTTACCCTCCCGGAATAGAATATAATGAAAAGAATGGCTTCCCAAAACAAGTGGGGTTGTATGTCCGACCTGTTTATCCAAAAGACATTACTACAAGTCCTGTACATGGGTCGCTTACCTTTAGCCAGTGTCTCCTCGTCATCTGAAACTCATTAGAAAGATACAGTGCAACATCAACAGACAGCTGTCCTACTGGGCACTGGATAGATAGAATGTCGAGCATTGCTGGAGGGTTTAGTCATTGCTAATGGAATGAAGCACTCACATTTCAAACTGATTCACATATTCAGTGTGGTCAGACTGGACGACTCATCTCTTTCAGCCCACCCCTCGACACTAGATCTCACTCTGGCTAGATAACATGTCTGGAATGAGAGTGCACCTACCTCTGAGCTGGCAGAGTTAGAGGCATACTTGGATTCCCAGGTTGGAAGATTATCTCACTCTGGCTAGGTTCTCCCAAGGATATATAAGCTAAACTAGCCTAGTAGGTCTCAGCAGAGCCAACTTCAACACTTTGAGGCTTTTATCCACAAAGGAGTGCAACTTAAGAACTACCAGCAACCATGATGATGCTGAACGTAGAGGAACTGGTAGGTATAAGCCATCTTTCATTCACTCGCAATTTCTGTTCTTTCAGGATTTTCAGGGCATCTTGCTCAGCCACAGTGTGTTTCTTTGCTATTATGACAGGTAGTTGCAGGCTGGCCATCACTGAGACGTTCTGTAATTGAAATCAATTCTATTAGCAAATCACATTATGCTAAGAGAGCCTGGTGTTCACTTTTCCTCAGCTTTTTGGTGTGTCATGTAACAAATAAGCTGATTGTGTGAACTTGGAATTGAAAGTAACTCATCAGGCAGGATGGTCTGCCTTGTATCACTTGTATATGATATATTTACTTTGCTTTAAGCTTTGTTACTTGCTGTATTTTCAGTACCCAATGCTGGGCACTGGTTTCATTTACAAAAACCCAATGGAAGGCAGAGGAGGTGATGGTGGTGGAAGGTTTGAGTCAAGCAAGCCATTCTGTTTCCTGTGCATTTAAAACCAGTATGAGGAACAAAAGCTCCTATGTTCATGGTAGCATATGGTCAATGGCTAAAATAGGCAGGAGATAGCAGCTATGTTGAGAACTTTTTAGCATGCAGCTAAAGTTTGATCAGAGCCAGAAACTGAGCAAGTACGATGTGAATGAAACTGGAATGTTGTTAGGAAACTACTCTTCCTCCTAAATGAATCCTTTAGGATGAAACTCCCATACTGCATTGGTTTGTTAATACTGGCTTGAAATTTTGGGGTTAGGTCCTCCACTTTTGGCAGCGCTAAACTTGACACAAAGCACTGCAGTACATCAACCGGTAACGTTAGGTGGCAGTGTTAATGGTGGTGGTGTAAAGAAATTAAACTAAAAAGGCACCTCCCGCCCCCAATCATAGACGTTTAACACCCTCTGTTTTTTTTAAATGGCTTTAGCAAGCCCAAGAGACATTCCCCAGCCCTGTTCCAATTTGTTTCATGTCCCAAGGGATGCCAGGATTGTCTTTTATCCAACAGCTGTCAAAAGCTTCCTTTGCCTGAGTTTGGCAATGGCAAGTATTGTTTGCCAAAGCTTGTGCATTAGATGGGAAAAAAGTGGGAGAAGACAGAAAAGGCCAATTTAGTGTATGTAGCTGGAGCAGGACAGCAATAGGAAAAGGGAATGTTTTAAAAGCGGGGCTCTAGAAAGACACTGAATAGGGGCTCTAGAAAGACACTGAATAAAGAAGGCCAAGACCGAAGATAAAAACTTCACAGGCTAGAAAATGTGCAGCTAGAATATGTAGAGTTTTTAAAAATAATTATCAGTGCTGTCTCTTGATAAAGGCCTTGATCATTTACCCCAGTGAAGTTGATTAATTTTAGTGGGCACAGGATCAGATTTGGAACTATTATTTCAGCTGATGTATAACACGTATTTTAATCAAGTAGCCCATGTTTGAATTAGCTGCTAAGCTCTTGGAGTCTGGGGCTCTATCGCCTACTATGTCTGCCCAGTGCCAAGCACGCAGACTGCACTTGTAAGTAACGGAACAATCTTTCACTGGCTGATAAGCAACAGAGACACGAGTGACCTAATAGGTCTCTCCACCTTTAATGTCTATGACTTTATCTTGAGTATTATTAATGATGGGGTTGAATGGGTAAAAACAGAGAGAGTGAGCTAGCACTGCTGAGATGGTGGTTTGCTTGGGACGTTCTTTTTATTACAGTTGCAATAACCAGAACAGATGTAGACAGAAAGAAGACCTGGACCTTTCAAATCTTGTGGTAGCTGTTACATGCTGCAGTCTTAAAAGCACTTACTCTGGGGTAGTCCATCTGGACTCAATGGGACTACTCTGAAGCAAGGAGGCACAAATCCTTTCATTCAGGATCGTAGTCACAATTTCTTAAGTATTTTATAAAAGGTTAAAGCTGCTGCAGAACAGAAGCTCCATTTCAGATTTCAGTGGTGGGGAGGGGGTCCGTTTTCAGCAGGAAAACTGGAATTCCCAGCTCCTGGATTCTTTTAAAGTTAAGATGCAGGAAGCCCTGAAACCCAGGAAGTATGTGGCATGAAACCTACTGGGAGGGCAGGGGACAATGCCACCCTTGTCTGTTCTGAAGGGTGCCCTTGCTTCAGAATTAGAGCAAGCACTGGTTGCAATACTCATTCCAGGAGACAGAGAAAGAATCTGAATGTCTCAAATCTGTCTAATACTGGAACTGAGCGGTGAATTTTCTCCTTGAATGGTTACTTAAGACCTTAGAGTTCCGGTTTACAGAGTGCCATGTTCCCTTTTACAGGTGACAGGGAAGAAGCATGACAATAAAGAAACTGGAGATTTTCTCCCAGAGGACTTCAAAAATGGAGAGTATGAGGCTGCTGTGAGGCTAGAGAAACAAGATGATCTCAAGACCCTCCGTGGACACCTCCTGACCCGACAAAACCTGACCTACGAGAAGGAAAAGCAGCTGGAGGCAGCGGTAAACTCATGGCTTTTGTGTTTGCTTTAGTTTAGCTTTGATCATGCGGTGCCTGTGCTTTGACAATTCCCGTTCTGCTCTAATTCAAATAATGTTAGGAACTTAAAAGAGAGAGAGAGTTCACCCATTACATTGCAATGAGACGAATAGGGCTCTGATCCAAAGCCCTTAAAAGTTGGTGGGAAAACTTCCATTGAAGTCAATGAGCTTGGGATCAGGCCTATAATGTGGTGAAGTTGCTTCTATATCTCTCTTCATTGACTTTTTGGCTATTTCTCACTCAAGAACCAGAATGTAGAATTTTTATTGATCAGAAATTCCCAGTTGGCCTCTATAGAGTATGTGCGAGGCTGGGCATACACAGGAGAATCTCACCATTTGATAAAACCCAATATTTGGCACACAAAAAAAAGTCCCTCAAGAAACAGGCACTTATTGTTCCTCAGCACACATCCAATAGCACACGGAAGCCTCTTGTTTCTCTTATAAACCACCCTGCAGCATGCTTATTAGCAGACTATGAAGCAATATTACTAATTAAAGTGACACTAGTCAAAATAAACGAGCAAAACGCATTTTGTGATGCAACAACTTTCAAGCTTTTCTCCCCAATATTTGTTCAGTTACTCACTAACGCAAGTGTTTTTCCTCTTCATTAGCAGGAATTAGCAACCTGTTCAGTTTAATGTTTGAAGCATGCCACTAAAATTACACCAGCAACATTTTCATCACAGGGCGGGAAACCACTTTCTAGCACAATGGAGCAGCTCCTCACTGCAGGGGCCAGGGCACACTGGGGAACAAAAAGGTCAAGAGTTAAAACAACTTTATCAAGGTTCACGTCAGAAATAGAGGCATGGGAGTGTCTGCCCATTGATGTATTTTATATTTTGGCTCATTTACGGTTAGACTCCTTAATCACACCCACTAGCACCTTATTTTGCAACTAGTCCTTACTAGAGTCAAGAGGCTATGATGTGTGGATAAGATGGGTATAACATGCCCTGCTTGTAGTAAGTTAGCGGTTGAAGTGGGACGTGCCAAATCCATACTGACTCTAAGCAGGCATAGCTATAATGAGTCCAGAGATGCTGCTTGTCATGACATCATTTGGGGCCTCAAGCATCTACTGATCCCTCATTTTAAGGATTGGTAGCATGTACGGTAGGATACCAAAGCATAAGCCCATGGATTACAGAGTTCCAATGTTTAGTTAACCCATGTTGTCTTACTTACAAAAATCCACGTTTGTACCATTTGTCTGAACTTTGTTGATGAGAATTAGCTGATACAGCATTGTCCTGACAAGGAACGAGTTATTTACATTCCCCAAACACTCACTGTCTTTATTTGCTGGTTTTGTTCAGCTCAAGAAGAAGAAACTAGAGGAGAGGCCAAAACTTGAAAGCTTGGAAGATCTTGAAAAAATTATTCAACTGAAGAAAAGGAAAAAATGCAAGAAAGTTAAAGTACCTGTTGTCAAGGACCCTGAGCCAGAAGTCATAGTGAGTTCTGTTACCAAAGTTCGTTCTTCTGTGAAACATTTTGTAGGGTTCCCAGAACACAGTGCAGCTCACTCAAACTATTTCTGTTCTATATATTTGTCTCTTAGACAGAACCTGTGGATATACCTACATTCTTTAAGGCTGCTCTGGAAAATAAGTTGCCAGTAATTGAAAAATACTTGTCAGACAAAGAGGATGCAGATGCTTGTGATGAGGTATGACATTTATTCATATTTCAGAAAGACAGCCACAAACATGATTATTCTGTGCAGTTAACTACAGTCCCAACTTCTATGGCTGTTTGTCGTATTTCTTACACTTTTTTTTCCATCTTAAAAAGAAAGTAGACTACGAGAAAGTGCAGCTTAATGTTTTCCCTTTAACTGGAATCTAAAGTATATTTTACCTAGGAAAGTCTCTTTATTTATTGAAAACACATCAGAGACCAGGAAACTCTGAATTCCTTAGGCAAAAGTTCCTCTGCTGCTACACGTTTCAGCAGTTCTGTGCTGAGATGCAGAAAACTGCACAGCCATAGACATTTAGTTGATCTCTCTCTTTGCCCCACTCCCAGATGAAAAGGCACTACCTGCTCCCCTATCCTATATGCTGCCTAAAACTGCATTTGGAATAGAAAGTGTACTACAGCCTTGGGAATTCAAGGGTTTGAAAACATTTTTAATTTGAATGCCACATCGCAGACTTTGCTTATGTCCTTTAAAATGTGCAAGTAATTGAGAAGATTGCTAGGAAAATTTAGCAGATTTCAGCACATGCATTAAAAAAAATAATGCATGACTCTAAAGCAGTTTTAGCTATCATCCAGAGCAGGAGAAGGAAGGGGATTTCAGCAAATCTCTGTGTCACAGCTTCTGTTTGACTCATCACTGTTTTAATTGACAGTACAAACGCACCGCACTGCACCGGGCATGCTCACAAGGACACCTGACAATTGTGGAAAAGCTAGTAGAAGCTGGAGCCCAACTCGAACTCCAAGATATGGTAAGAACATTTACTCACAGTTCTGTAATTTCCAGCTAAATGTGCCTTGACTATGCCAGTTTCAAAGAAATCCATAACCAGGCCCAGCACAGTTAGTAAAAGTGACTTGTTGGACTTTACTCCAAAACCAGGATTAATGAAGAGGAAGTACAAGGCAAGGGTGCCTTCCCCGCCTTACCCCTAGCACTCCCACTCCAAAATGGCTTTTAGATGACAAACAGGTTGTACAGCACAGACGTTTGCCTGCCTCACCACAAGAACACTCCTGCCTCACATTCCCGGTCCCTTTACCCACAGCTTCCTCCCTTTGGTGCAAATAGAACTTGGAACGGCGGGAGAGAAGTAGAGTTGTCACTTCTCATAGTTTTGACCCCGGCGTTCCCATAGGCCAAAATGGGATTGTTAAGAGTCAAAAGCGTGCAAGGTGGCAGCCCTATAGAGAAGACTAGGGAGGGAAGGGACAGGGAATGTGTGCTCTCAGGGGCTGGAAGAGCTACAGGGTGCAAGGGTACCCCCCACCTCTGGATGCAGCCCTACTGCCCTGTAAATCAGTCACTCCACATTTGGGCTGGAGATGTATTTATGAAAAGTCAGCCTAAAGCCCACTGAATGGTCCCACCCTCACAGGACTCAGACCATAGTGGTGCTGCCAGCCAGAACCACTGTCTTCACCTGCAACATGCAGCAATTGCCAATGGTGACAAATTGAGATCAGTACAGACACGGGTCTTGAATAATTTCGCTTGACTGAGATGGCATGAAAAAGATTTTTTTTGCGGGGGGGCAGTAATTTCAGAAAATAAAGCAGTGTTTATTTTTATTATTATTTCTTAAACTTCTGAATCTAATGCCATTGTTCTCTTGTCCTTTGTGCAGCTCGAGTCAACAGCTATTCACTGGGCATGTCGCGGGGGGAGTGTGGAGGTTCTGAAATACTTGCTAAACAAAGGAATAAACAGAAATTCAAGAGACAAGGTACTTTTCCACTGGCGCACATTTGCAGTTTGATGTGAAAAACAGAGCCCAAGACAGTGCTTAATTTGTAAATAAAACAGGCACTGGGGCTCCAGCTTGCCTTGAAAGTCCCTTCTCTTTTGCCCTGGAAACATTGGGGGGGAGGAGGGGGAGGCAAGGGGTATTCCAAGGGGTGAGAGGAGATATATTGCTAGCCCCCCTCACTCTTACTCCACCAGTCTCTGTTCCCACCTCTACTTTGCCAGCCCAAGCCTGGATTAAACTTGTTGGGGGCCAGGGGAGGCACTGCTGCAGCCGATCAGCTGTTTTAGCAACAGTGATGAGCCCCAACCCTGTCAGGGGAGAGACTGGAGCTTCTGCATTCAGACATGGGTCACGTCTTGTAGAGTAGCAGCAGCAACAGTGTCTGGAAGAAGTGCTGAGGTCAAGCTCCTAGAAGCCCAGCATCCATCCAAATGAACTATTCTTTGACCTAGTTCTTCTGGCAGCTGCTCTCAGTGTTCTGGTTTATATGACTTACTTTTCATTGACAAGTCTTTCTCTCCTTCCACTGATCATGTTTGTCCCTTTCCATTCACTAGCTGATGAGCACACCTTTGCACGTGGCCGTGAGGACGGGTCAGTATGAATGTGGCGAACACCTCATTGCATGTGAAGCAGATCTCAATGCTAAAGACAGAGTAAGCAAATTATTAATTATTATTATTATAAGCATTTTTATAGTGACAGCTGTATACCTGGCACTTTACAGAACAACAAGATAGACGCGATCCCTGCCTACGGCTTACAATCTAATAGACACGGAGGGGGGAGACAAGGAGAGGGGACATAGGGAGAGACAAGGGATAAATAACAATGAAGGCGGTTAGGGGAGCAGGGGAGATGAGGGAGAACGAGGGAGGGGATGGAGGAGGAGCGGAGAGTGCATGCAGGAGTGTGTAATGAGATTAGGGCTGAGAGGTAAAAGGGAGCCGGGTTGTGAAGGGTTTTGAAAGTGAATACCAGGAGTTTGTGACGGATGCGTTCGAGAAGGGGGAGCCAGTGAAGTGAAGTGAGGAGAGGAGAGGCTGCACGTGGTCGAAGAGACAGGCTGAGTGGATGACCCTAACAGCGGAGATTTTGATGGAGATACGGGGGGACAGGTGAGAGCAGGGGAGGCCAGCAAGAGGAAGGTGCAGTAGTCAAGGCGAGAGATGACCATGGCGTGAACAAGGGTTTTGGCTGAGGAGACAGAGAGAAAGGGGAGATTCCGAGTAATGTTATGGAGGGCAAAGCGACAGGACTTGGTAACAGAGTCGATGTAAGGTTTAAAGGAAAGGTGTGTCGAAGACTAATTATATTCATGCCTGTGAAACTGCATGTGACTATGGATGTTTGTATATGAGCAAGGCGGGGAGGCGGGCCACTGAGTGGCCCAGCTGTGGAGCAACCACTTAGGTGGGGTGGGGAGGGATTCTAATGGGAGGTTCCCAGTGTGGCTGCTGCAGCAGCTCCCTTGCATCCCACTGCCACGGACCAGGGGGAGAGAAATGCGCCAGGCTGGCCTTTGAAATGGACATGTCCTAGCCATGAGTGCTGAGGAACTGGGCTCCCCAGCACTTGTGGGGAGTTTCTGGGACTTCAAAGAGTGTGTCCCCCACCCACGGTGCCCAGGAGCGGGGGACTGGTCTGCTGGCATGGGTGGGTGGCCGCCTCAGTTTATACGGGCAGGGGATGAGTGGGCACGCGTTGCCAGGCACTTTTTTGGCTTGTCCTG
Organism: Sphenodon punctatus; assembly: GCA_003113815.1. NCBI lineage: Eukaryota > Metazoa > Chordata > Lepidosauria > Sphenodontia > Sphenodontidae > Sphenodon > Sphenodon punctatus. The sequence continues at coordinate 2,586,748 of QEPC01014088.1, read as the reverse complement.
CGTGGTGCACTCCGGATTGCTTGGCAGCACGCTGTGAGTGGCCATGAGACAGGGGAAGGGAAGGTGGTAGGGGTTTTAAATGTATTTTCTTTAACTTCCCCATTTTAGTGTTGATATTTGATTATTATTGTATTCTACTTTTTGTATTGAATATTTTTTTAACTATTAGCTGCTTTGAGCCGCCTTGGGTGGAAGAGGCAGGATATAAAATTTTATATAAATAATAAATAAAGTGGGTGCTGAGTGGCTCATGGGAGCGCGCACCCCCCTGCACCACCTTCAGACGGGCGATCGGATGAATGGCTCTTGGGTGGCCATCCATGCGAGGTAGCATCTTGTTTAAAAACACCCTATAAAACAGGGGTGGGAAACCTTTTCAGGTCCAAGGGCCACATTGTCAGTCCCCAAAGGTGCCGGGGGCCACACATTAAAAATCAATTATAAATTAATTATAATTAAGACTAGTGCATTAGGGAAACATTCATTCTCTCTCACACACACACACAAACCCAGCTCTCACATACACACAAAGACAACACACACACATATATTCAAACACATAAATACACACGCACACAAACTCACACTGACTCATTCAAACAAACTCACTCCCACTCTCTCTCACACACTGAATCATTCAAACTTACACACACAAGGGGGCCGTCCCCCTACCGTGCACCTGCTGCTGCTGCTACTGCTGCCACCTGGCCTCAGGCTGTTTGGAGGTCCTGCTCAGTGTGTGCCTTTCCGGGCGTGTGCGAACGCCGGGACCAGCCGCCAGTCTCTGAATCTGGTATGCTGGGACATTTCCCAGTATTGCAGATTAAGGAAATGGCTGGTCCCAGCATGCACATGCACCCAGAGAGCGACACAGCGGGACATCTGCAATTGCCATGCCACTAATGAGTCTGAGGGAAGGGTGCGCGGCCTGCAAAACCCCGCCCGGGTCACAGAGAGGCGGGCACTGGGTCGCACATCGAGTCAGGGTGGCTGGCCGAAGAAAATCACCCCACGGGCTGGGGGCTCCCCACCCCTGCTATAAAACTACCGCAGACTTGATTTTTTCTTGAGTATTATGCTAGACCAGTCTGTGATCGGTCTCTTTTTGTTTACCTGTTTCAGGAAGGCGATACACCTCTGCATGATGCAGTCAGGCTGAACCGTTATAAAATGATGAGACTCCTGATTTTGTATGGAGCAGATTTAAATGTAAAGAACTGTGTAAGTAACAGTGACTAAAAAGTTACATTCTTTTCTAACCTACAGATAGTGTTTGCTATCTGTTCCCAATTTTGTCTCTTGCTGGAGACAAAGTAGTTCAGATATCTTTTACTGGACCAGCTTCTGTTGCTGAGAATATTTTTTAAAGCTTTCAAGCCATTTCCAGTCAGAAAAGCAGAGGTCTTTGTGAGAATTTGTCATTCAGAACAAAATGAGAATACTGACCAAGTTTTAAGTTAAAACCCTGCTCTTCCTTAGCATAAGTCTTTTGTACGCTGTTGAGATAGCAAAAATAAAAGGAGTTTTCTTTTGGAGTAATACTTGTTTAGAAATTCTTGCAATCATTATGGTTTCACTCCTTAACCTTTAAAGGAAGTCTGAGTTTTGTCATGGACTTCAGTGGGTTCTGGATTGCACCCTCTATGCAGGGACCCGTGTTCATTGTGTTTTTCCCCCCCATCAGCAGCAATGGGGAAAATGCCATGAGCACAGATCTCTGCCTAGATGGTATTCTTTGCAATGTTTTAAACACTTTTGAAATAGCAACCCCCTCTTAAGAACCCCAAAGAAAATGCCATCCTAAACCACTCGGCTCACAACTGAAGGTGGTTGGAGAGAACTCCTTTGGAGCAGCATTTTAAGTTAGGGAGCCCAAATAACTGACCTTTTGCAGTTGGTAAGTCTGTCAGGGGCAGATGTCAGCCATTAAAGTTAATTAGCTGCTTTTTCCAGTCCACCATCAACCTCAAAACATTGAAGGCAAGAGTGACTTTCATGGCCTTTGACCCATTTTTAAAAATTCTCCATTTTGAGAGTGAGGTAGGGAGTGGACTCATTCCTTCCTTGTACCTCCCCTTGTACTTGGAACCTTGCAGAGAGCACCCGGTAGCCTCCTCAGTGTGCTGCAAGGTTTTATTAGTTGCCCTAATTGTTGTCACACACACACACACAAGGTGGGATGCACATGATAGGCTGAAAACAGAGAAGTGGAGGGAACGATCAGCTCTCTTCGACCAAAGCAGAAGAATATGCAATTTCCAGGATTGGGCTCTACACTAATAAAGCAGTGATGAATAGAACTATGATGCCTGTTACACTCCGTTTTGGAACAACTTTGCAAAACACATGAGCTATCATAGCACATAACTCTATCTAGCTATCTTTAGACATCTGCCTTGGTGCATGGTGGCTAATTTGAGGCAAAGTACTGTGGTTATTAGCAATGCTGGGTAGCTGTTTTTCAAAAATAAAACACCCAGTTTGTTGAATTTCATTTTCCAAAACGCAAGAGCCTAATTTTATTGTTAAAGGGTGAAAACAGACATGACGCTAACCACCCTTTAACCACCCTTGGTGGTTATTTATGCATGTTTCAGGGCTGCATAGGACACCAATACAGCCCTGCAACATGCATAAATAACCACCAAGGGTGGTTAGCATCATGTCTGTTTTCACCCAAAACCAAAGACAGAGATATTACATGCAGAGAAGATGGAACCAGTGGAATTAGTGAGACTACTCTAGAGTAAGTGGTTGATGGATTGTGACCAAAGTCTTCTGCTGCCATATTAAATCAATGCACTTTTCCCATATATGTGGATTGAAACAAGGTGTTTGATTCAGAGCCTGTCTCCAGCCGTTAGTAGAGTATCCAATGCAATGGAGTCCTGATAGAGGTTTGGGGTGATAGGTAATGCTGTATTAGCAATTAAGAACTTTTATTTTTTATATATATATATATATATATATATATACACATATATATATATATACACACACACACACACACACACACACATTAGACATGGACAAAAATATACATAGTAGAATTATAAACTTGATCACATGATTTCCTCCTCCCCAGAGACAGGCAAGTAACTCATCTGATAACTTTCAGTGAAGGGGATATATTTCTGCAAATAAATATCTGGGTGAGAAAAAGCAGGGGGGATGATTATAAAAAATAAAAATATCTATTATGCTCAAAGCACAGAACTTGAGCTACTTACCTCGCACAGCTATTTTTCAATCCCTAGTAACAGCGATGCCATATGGTTACAAAGAATGCTGTCATTCAAATACGTGGCTATAAATAGGCATCGTGTCTTTGCAGGTGAAATTTAAAGTTTATTCTATTATTAATCAGAGCAGCACCTAGTAAAAAGAACTCCGTCATCTACTTACTGAAGCCCAATAGAAGGTTTGCCATCGCTTTCAGGGGAAGCAGCATCAGGCTTGTTCCAATGTCATCATGAGTTCCTGTGACAGAGATCTGTCAAGGTCATACATTGGACGGACAGACAGACACAAGAAAGAGGGGATGTTCCTTTTACTTCCTATGTTACCACCTGAAATTAAGTCTCCTCTTTCCCATTCTTTTGAACAGGAAGGAAAGACCCCAATGGATCTTGTTCTTCAGTGGCAAAATGGCGCCAAAGAGATCTTCAACAGCCTGAAGGAGAATTCCTACAAAAGCTCCCCCTTAGACACATTCTGAGCAAACCTCTTCCTGTCCCTGAACAGCACCAAATCAACCTCATGAAAACAGCACTAAATGTGCTACTTTTCAATGAAGAAATTTTTTTTGCTTTTCCTGGATTACTCATAGCTGCCTTTGTTGGATTATTGTAGAATGGGCAGACATAATTTTCAGAGGCACAGTTTGAGTGTTTAAAATTCCATTGCATTTAAAATTGCTTTATTTATTCCTATTTATATTTTTATTTCATTTTTGTTAGTTTCTCCAACGAATTATCTTTGTTGATCTTTGTCAACAAGTAATGTCAGCATTGTTTTTATACAGAGAGCTTCGGTTATTGACGTGGTAATCTGAATCAGTTGACAACATTAGCCTCCCTATGTGTTTTAGAATGCAGCATTTCCAAGCACATTAGCAGCTTCATGTCAAATCTTGCAACAGACTGAAAATAGCTGGCATTATAGCTGTCACCTGGTTTCTGCTGAATTCTGTGTGTCCGAGTCAGCCACTAAGAAACTGGCAAGCCATTAAGTGGAGTGCAATTGTAAGGCACAGAGAGTTCAGACAAGAGGGATTAAAGGAAAAGTTCCATAATCTGGTTGACCCATTGTTACGTCATATGATGGAAAAGAAGCCCACATGTAATTGTTTGAATTGCTGGGATCTAATTGAATGTTCTGAAGGCAAGAGGAGGCTAAGGCAAGGGGGCACACACCTCAGTGAAGATGGCATTAAAGCCTGATTATTTAAGAATGAAAAAACGATGTATATTTGTACATTTGTATTGATTGCTTTTTATGTACATTTTTGTATTAATCCTATTTAAGATTTAATAAAACACACTGCTCTTTGTATGTCTGAGTATTACAAGGAAGTTGTATTAAGAGCACTGTCTTCGTTAACAAAAGAAATGCTTCCTTGTCTCTGGCTCAGTGATTAGTTTCATACCTTTACAAATCTACATCAGTCTATGGCTCCTGTATCTTAGCTACCTTCCTGCTTTTGCCTCCTGAGCTCGATTTCGGTGTGGAAAGGGGGACACCTAGTGGCCACGATGGGGAATTACAAGATTTAACAGTTTATTGACTTCTGAAGCAGCATGTGAATTAGGCACTCTGTTGGCAGATGTGCAGCAGATTAAAGTAAAGTGGCATAGGATCGTGCACTGAACCAGCCAAGGAAAAGGGAAAGCTCTATTTCCCTAATCTGGAAGAGGGGAACTCTCCCTTTGCTCCTCCTAGCAACTTTTGTTCTTTTCTGTTCCCCTTTTCCCTCAGCTCCTGTAGGTTTGTCCATGTTGGGGAAAGCAGCTCGAGTACAGATGAGGAACCTTCACCTTGCAGGTCAAATCCCACTTACAGCTGCTTTTTATTTTATTTTAACCAGTCCTTGACTGGTTCTCCTCCTAACTCTCTGACCACTCCTTTAAAGTCTCGCTCCTCAAGTCAAATTCCTCCTCCTGACCCCTCTCGGTTGGGGTCCCCCAAGCCTCTGTCCTTGGTCTTCTCCTCTTCACGTTATTTACACCCTGTCCCTTGGCAAAATTATTGCCTCCCACGGGTTCCAATATCTCTATGCTGATGACACTCAACTCTTTCTACCCCCTCTCTCTCCTCCTCTGTCCACTCACGCCTCGTCAACTGCCTCTCCGACATCTCTGCCTGGATGTCCCGACGGCAACTCAAGCTCAACATGGTCAAGACCGAACTCCTCATTTTTCCTCCCTCCCCTTCCTCTCCCTCTAACCTGCCCCTCTGCATCGATGGAGTCACCATCCATCCTGTTATCCAAGCCCACAGCTTGGCTTCATCTTTGACACGCACCTCTCTTTTAAACCTTACATTGACTGTTGCCAAATCCTGCTGATTCACCCTCCATAACATTGCTCGGATCCGTCCCTTTCTCTCTACCTCCTCGGCCAAAATCCTTGTTCATGCCATTGTTCTCTCTTGTCTCAATTACTGCAACCTCCTCCTTGCTGGCCTCCCTCGCTCTCACCTGTTCCCCCTTATCACAATCCAAAACTCCGCTGCCAAGGTCATTCACTCTGCCCATCGCTTCGACCATGTGCAGCCTCTCCTCTTCTCTCACCATTGGCTCCCCATTCCTGAACGTATCCTGTTTAAACTCCTGGTTTTCACGTTCAAAACACTGCACAACCAAGCTCCCCCTTACCTCTCGGACCTAATCTCCCTACGCACTCCTGCACGTGCTCTCCGCTCTTCCGCTGTCCACTCTCCGTTTCTCCTGCTCACCTAACCGCCTTCGACCCTTCTCCCTCGCTGCCCCCCATGCCTGGAACTCCCTCCCAACCCACATCTGCCTTGCCCCCTCCCTCCGCTCCTTCAAATCCCTCTTTTTCCCCACTTTTTCCTCGCTGCCTTTCCCAATGCCTGCTCATGACTGACGCTATACAAATGTTTATAATTATAATAATAATAGTTTTACTCCCTTTCCAACTCCAAGATCTGGCCCTCAAATACTGACGGAGGGGGCTCAGGGGAAAGGGAACAGAGAAGGCGGCACGTACTCAAGGACAGGGGATGGATCCATGGCATAGATCCATGATTTGGGACGACATCTTGCACATGTTATCTGGGGGTGAGGTGGGGAAACTTCCATGAGGGCAACTGTAGCTCTGTTCTTACAGGAATTAGCACACATAGGAATGCGCTATTTTGCTTTTTTCTCCCACGAGAACATTCACACATGACCGGGTTCCCCAATGTAACTCTTACAAGGGTGTTCTCACGGGAGAAAAACAGAATAGCGCATTCCTATGTGCACTAAATCCGTGAGAATAGAGCCGAGATTGCTCTCACAGTAGTTTCTCCCCCCCAGGTAACATGTGCAAACACCCTTCCTTCCCTCATAGTGGGCACATCCCTTAAGTGCCCCGTTCCCAGTTCCTGTCTGGCCTGCTGTGCTTGTGCCGATTGTCAACGTGGCCCACAGGAGGGAAAAGATTTCCCATCAGATCACTTTAGTCACACTGCATAAAGTCCACCAGTACCACAGCTTCCTACCAAGAGACATACCACTGACACCACCTGCGTACGCCACCTGCAGCCTAATTGATTGGAGCAAGGAGGCAGAAGATGATTCAAATAGGAACCAAAGTAATACCAAGTCTTCGCGGCCGCTTGTTCGCTGTAGCGGAATGCCATGCGTGTTTTGTTTCTTTTTTAAAACAGCAACAGAAGCATGTATTTGGGGGGCAGAGTTTGAGGGATTTTAGTACAGATGGTAACAGCAGAAGACACCACATGAGAATGTATGGCCTGTACCCATATGCTGCATCTATCCCACTCCTGCACGTATTACAACAGCTCATGCAAGAGAAGCAGTTATCATTTATTGGAAACATGATATAGGACACACACCTGTTTCCCTCTCATTTGCACTTTGAAATGATATATTGTGCTAAACACAGAGACTTGATCTAGGAAAATTTAAGATTAAAGTGGTGGTTCCTCAGCATTTGGCTTGCTTGATCCCAATTCCAAGATGTAAAATAAACCCCAGGAAGCAAAGATATGCAAAATATATTATCACTTGGGACTGAGAACGTAGGCTCACCAGCCACTGATGGTTTGCAAACCTCTAGGCTAAAGCAAAAAACAAAATAAATCAGAAGACTCTTTTCAACCAGTGCCTTGGGTGGGAACCAGCTTGCCGCTAGTTTTTGTTTGGCCCCTTTCCAGTTCCTGGATCTGCCTCCTGGATCCAGTTCCTATCCCCAGACACTGGAAGACTGAGCTCAGGGTAAGAAAGCAGAGCGAGGGCAGGCATACAAGGATAGGGGACAGATCCATGGCATAGATCTATCATCTATGGGTGAAAACAGACATGACGCTAAACACCCTTGGTGGTAATTTATGCATGTTTTAGGGCTGCATAGGGCACCAATACAGCCCTGCGACATGCATAAATAACCACCAAGGGTGGTTAGCATCATGTCTGTTTTCACCCTATGATCCGAATCCCTTTCTTCCTGAGTGCACCCCAACTTCTATGAGGACCTCGGAGCTGGTCCCTAGGAGAGAAAAGGTTCCACATCCCTGCAGGATATTTCATCAGTGGCAATAAGCCTTGAACTGAGGTCAACTAGTCATCACTGAGAGAGTATAGAGATCTGAAGCTCCTCTACACAACAGTCGGCAAGCAATTTCTCCCCTGCATTCTAAAGGCGTGAGAAGACCATGCTACTCCACCATGCTGCGGACCTTGATCCTGGTTCTAAAAAAGGAAGCTACTATCCGTAAGTGCCATACTGGGCCAGACCAACGATACACCTAGCCTGGCATCTGATTTCCAACAGTGTTCACTCTCAGTTGCTTTAGAAAACAACATAGCAGCAGGTCATCGTGGACTGATCCATTTCCTCCTAACAGGCAGGTCTCCGCCCCTGACCAACTTAACTAGTAGCCATTTATGGACCTAGCCTCTAAAATATTTAGGCAATCCTTTTTTGACACCAGTTACACTACTGGCCTTTATGTGCTCTTTGGGCAAGGAGTTCTTGAATGAAATTTTTTCTCTCCTCTTATTTGTCTTAAATCTTCTGTCAGTTAGTGTAGTCGAGTGCCCCCTAGTTCGAGTAGTACGAGACAGGAGAAACAGCAGCTTTACTTGCTCTACACCACTCATGTTCTTGTAAACTCATTTCATACCTCACCATAGTTGCCTCTTCTCTAAGTTGAAGAACCATAGCTTATTGAGCCTCTGCTCAGATAGCAGCCATTCAGCTCCAACATCCTTCTCTGCCCTTTCCACCGTGTGGGCATAGATCAATATAGCAGTAGCCTGTCCTCTATCCCTTTCCTTGTAATTCCCAACAGTTTGCCTCTTTGACCAGTACTGTCAACCATGATGCCAAGATCCTTTTCCTAAGTGACAGTACCCAATTTGGGACCCAACACGGTGTATGTATAGTTAGGACTATTTTCCTATGTACATTACTTTGTGCTTAACATGGAAATTCATCTGCCATTTTATTGTCCAATCGCCCCGGTGTAAGATCCTTCTGGACCCCTTCAGGCAGTTTAGGGACTTCTCTTAGAAGAGCTTTGTGTCAAGAGACATTGTCTCTCTCCCTTCTCCATTAGACTGTAAGCCCCTTGGGGTAGGGACCCATCTATAACTATTGATTGTAAAGCACTAGGTACACAGCTGGCACTATATAATAAATAATCATTTGCAAGTCCAACCACCCGGCCCTTCATTCTTTTTCAGATCATTAACAAGTAGATTAACCAACACTGACCTCAGTAAACCCTGCCCATCCCTGTTCTCAACCCAACCTATGATTTACATCTCTTTATTGTGAAACCTGACCATTTATTCCTACCCTTTGTTTCCTATTTTGAACCAATGGCCAACTTAGCTGGCTCTTCCCCCATCATGTCATGTCCAAAACACCCTCCCCTAGGAGAGTATATTTTATGAATAATAAAGGACAACTTGCCAAGATGAGGACAATAATATCAAGACTGAGAATTTCACTAGACAACCCCCATAGTAGACACGTTTGATTAAAAACACACCATTGCTGAAAGCAACACAACAGTTCTAGAATAAGCGGTCTTAGGATTGCAGCCTTAGTGTAATTGAAAGCAAAGTTCCATGCAATTCATTCCAGCCCAGACAGACAGAGACCTGCTCTCTGTAGTTCTACTGCAAAATAATTTGAAATATTGTATTTATATAAAAAAACATAAAAACTATTGCTAGATAATCTTACTTCTATAGATGGTACAAGGTTGAACTGTCTTGTGATACAGTTCATGCAGCTGACCATTAAAATAGTCAGAAGTTTAAATATAGAATTCTTTATTAAGACTCTTTAGCAATTTTATAGAAGACAGGCAGACAGACTTGATGGAGCGTGATATGAAATGGCTAGGAAGAGAGGAGGAGAAGGGGAATTAGGAGGCGAACTGAAGCATCTGCCTCCTCCTTTAAGAGAGTCCATTGGAGTTTTATTTCACTTATTCCTTTCTGGGCAATATGACAGCTTCTTGCCTGGCCCGTAACCAGCTGCTGTGATGCAATGATGCTTATGCTGATCTCACTGTTGCCCTGGCCTCTCTCCAGTGGGTTTGTTGTATCCCTCTCTTGGCTCAGCTTATAATTAGTTTGCAGGATGGGAACCGTCTTACATTTGGTCAAGACAGGCACCATGGGGTTCAGGATGCTAGATATTACTGTAACTCAAAACATAGTATGCCATTACTTTGTAATTCAGCAATAGCAGAAAACTTCTAGAGAAGAAAAAATCTGGCAGTGCTATTGCCATGAAGAGGCAATGACTGTGGGTCTTGGGTTATTGAAAAACTTACTCTGTAGTAGCCCCCACGAAGCCCAAAAGATGCAAAGGCCACAGTGCTATTCCAGTGGCGTGTGGAACACAGCCCTATTCTTTCGCCAAGTGCAAACCTTACCGCTGTAAGGTAGAATAGGTAGAACCCTTGTTCAAAAGAAGATAGAGTAACTGGGTAAAAGTGTTGTAATATAGACAGAAAATTAAATATACCAAATCCTGGAGCACTTTACATTCTATTAACTACAGATTGTGCACAATATTTCCACCCTCTGCTGGGCATGAGAAAGACCATTTTACTAACAAAAACACAATTTTGTCTTCAACATCAAGTCCATTCATATACTGCCAATCTGCCACTGATGTAATAGAACATCCCCTTCTTGCAGCTTTATTGCTTAAATATAAAACCACAGGCCAAAATCCATTTGCTCCAAAATAAGGGGCTTGTGGACGATGGTTATGATTCACATGCAGACACAGTGAAGACTGGATTTGGAGGGGGAGGGGGGTACAACAGCTTTGATAAAAGCTAGGAAGCTGGATTCTCTTCATGCTGCAGTCTTGGATTTTTTGCTGACTGGGACAGGGTCTTCCTCCTCAGCTGGAAGAGGTTTCTTCTTGGTGTAAACTACCCCAAATGCAGTTTTTCTAGTTTCTGGAATTTAAAGAAAACATTTTAACAAAAGCTGAAGAGTTCAAGGAGAAGCAATACTAAGGAAGTAGTAGTTAACATAGGCAGAGATCTACAAGCCACTTATTTCGGAGTAACTCCATCTGCCATTTTATTGCCCCATTCTCCCCACCCCTCCATCTCCCTTTGAGCATCAATGAGGTTATTCAGGAATAAGTGGTTTCTGGAACACAGTCAATTTACATCCCTGCCTTACAGACAACAGTGCCTCAATGCAGCACGTCTGAATTATGCATTTCTAGGGCAGTTTCTCTCACATTTTAATTCCATTCCGTTTCCTAAGTGAAGCAGCACTGTAAACTGCCTCCCTCTCAAATTCCTGGTCTTGCCCTTGTTCCATTCTGTAGGACTGCAGTAGATTCACCCAGCTAAAGAACAGTAAATAACTAAAGCAAACAGACCATTTCAAACCTGGCTTTGCTACAAATGGGTGAACTATGGAGTACTTCTGGTAAGAACAGAGGGGCTCAAAGCATGTAGGGTACACCACAGGCACAAGCTAGGAGGAGTTATGACAGGGGTTCCCAAACTTACGAGTAGATCTTGCCATCTGCCGAACTGATATGGATATACTTTGCATGGCTTTGTTGCGGTCTTGAGTCACTGGGATGTATTCAACTTTGGGCTGAAACATGAGTTTAAGTGATTCTTGCAAGTATGAGAACCAGGCTTGAGATGTTGCAGGATCCAGACACCAGGTTCAAGTTCCTGGCGAGATTTGTTTGGAGGGGAAGAGGGATGCCCTGGCCCAGCTTTGCAAGGGGCTGCCCTGGCCTGGAGAGCTGAGACCCCAGGGGTTCCAGTAATCCTGGCCAATGCAGCAGCCCCTTGCAAAGCCCTCAAGCGGCTGCCTGGTCAGTAGCCACCTGAAATTGACTAGGCAGCCACCTGTGGCTTTGCAAGGGGCCCACTTTGGCTAGAGGCGAGCAACCCATTTCAAAGCCTCCTTCCCAAGGGGCTGCTTGCCAGGGAACCCCCTCGGGAAGCACCCACTCAAACCCCTTTGCAAACTGCTGCGCCGGGGTGGGGGTGGTGAGAATGGAATGGATTCCTTCTCTCTCTCTGCCTGGTGCAGCACCTTGCTGAGGGGTTTGACTGGGTTTCTCTGACAGGGGAACTGGCGGACCCTGTGGCAGAACCTGCCACCAGTAGCAGCTTCCCTGACCTTCCAGCTGACCTTCACTGACACCTTGGCTTCCAGGATGTGGCAGAACCTGCCACCAGTAGCAGCTTCCCTGACCTTCCAGCTGACCTTCACTGACACCTTGGCTTCCAGGTACTGCTAGGCAGGATTTCGCAATCCCAGGGAAAGGTACAGCCACCTGACTTACCAAGGACCAATGACCATTGAGGGGGTAGGGGGCTTTTAAAAGGAAGGGCCACACCTCTCGAGGTCTCTCTCCATTTTGTCTTCTGTTTGCTTTGGACACTGACTTGGTGCTGAGGAGCTGAGGGAATGGCTCCAGGCCTATATGGACTCAACTGAAACTTAAAGACTGGACCCCTCTGCTGCAAAGCAAAGGTGCACTTCAAGCAGTGAGTAAATGAATGTTAGATCTGAGGGACCAGTTTAGGCTAAACGCTTCTAAAAGGGCTATCATGCCTAAACAGTTCTGATCATTTACTTTGCTCAAGGATTCAAATTACCTCACACGGTTGTAGCCTGTGATGATGAGTTTATGTTATCAGTAAAGTTTTCTTTCTTTTGATCTAAAGGATCTGTGTGTCTGTGTGTGTTAGCTAATACGCCTCTGTACGCTCGACGCGGCAGAACTTGGGAACTGTTTTTACTCCAGCTTGCGAGCTGGGCTGTTATAAGTACAAAGGGTCTCATTCTCCTCAGTGGGATGAGGCAGGAACCTGTATGATTAATAAGCACTGAGGTGGTGGCAGCGGTTAAGAGGCCAGTAATAAGTGGGTAACGGGGTGCCGGGAGGCTGGGGCGAACCCCAGTGCGCTCCGTTATGCCACAGACCCCCAGTCCCCATGTCAGGGAGCCCCCTCAGGAAGAACCCAACAAAATCCCTTTGCAAAGCAGAGGAGGTTTTTCTGGCTGGGGAACTTGGGGACCCCAGTCTCCCTGCCAGGAAACTGCCTCGGGAAGTGCCCAGGCATGCTCCTTTGCAAACCGCTGTGCTGAAAGGGGGAGGGGGCAGGGCAGGGGAAGGGAAGAGATAGAAATTCTCTCTCCATCCAACACAGCAGTTTGCAAAGGGGTTTGGCTGGGTGTTTCGAGCCACTGTATGGGGTGAGGGGAGAACTTATCTCCCCCCCTCTCCCATATGCAGGGCTTTGCAACGCTCCAAGAAATGTGTTCCTCACCAAGAAACTCGAAAGCACAAGAACAAGTTTCAGCCCTAACTCAAGTCTCAAAACAGAGGCATGCAGGCAACCAGTTTGGGAATAACTGAGCTATGATTAATCAAGATCTCTGAAGTTGTTTAAGGCAAAATTCCCATGGGTTTCATTGGGGCCAGAATTTGGTCCAATTGAAGCAAATTAAACAAAAATCTCCTGATATATCATTTTAAGGCTGTGGGCAGGATTGTAACATGCATTGTGCCCACAGGCCACCAATTGGACATCTGTTCTAGTTTCTACTGCTCACAGACCCCAGTAAGATGACCAACTCTTAAGGATGGCCACATGGTCATTTGGGGAAAAAAATATCAGGTGGTTTGTGATCAAGAGAAAAACTAGACACAAGAAAACTGAGTGTGGCCATGATGTTCACTCACCTCCATGAAGCAGGGCTGCTCTACAGTTGGAAGAAACAGCTGCCTTGGCATCACTTTCAGACAGGCCAAACAATAAGCCCCTGTCAGCTTCATTAAGGATTTCAACTTGCACAAAAGGAACAAACAGATTAAGTGGCCTGTCTGAGCGGGTAGGTGCAATTGCCAGGCAAGTTAACCGGAACCATCAAAGCTGCAATTCAGAATGTCTTGCCTCAAATGACCTCCATCGCGGAAAGCAAGCCAAGCTTTGTTAGGCTGTCTCTTGAAGCATTTAGCAAGGTTAGCCAGAGTGCAGGTAGCCTGGTTTCCTTAGAGAGCACGTTCAATTGAACTGAGGATTCTTCTCTAGTCTTTGCCTTGTATAAACAGACCTTTTCATCATATCTGGAAACTAGGTTGAAATGAAGAACCAGCGGGTCTGTTTTAAAAACATGGTTTGTCAGGCTAGTGAGGCGGGACTAACCAAGCACAGCTAAACTAGGTTAATTTGGCTTCAGCCCCAGAATAAATGGAGCAATTCTACATGCCCCAACACCTTATTTTTTCAATAAAGGAAACTGCTTTTCAATGCCAGGTTACAATCCCATCGTAACGTGTTGTAGCCAATGTAAGTAGTACTGTACTGGGTCAGACCAATGGTCCATCAAGCCCAGCATCCTTTCTCCAACAGTGGCTAATCTGGTCTCTTGAGAGAAGTACCCAACAGGTCACAATGGGCAATCCATTCCCTGTTCCAGACCCCAACAGTAAGAGGTTACATCCCCAAAACCTATTTGGCTAATAGCAATTAATGGACCTATGTTCCAAAAACTTATACAATCCTTTTTTAAAACTAGCTACACTACTGGCTGTAGCCACTTCCTCTGGCAGTAAAGTCCACAAGTTAATTGTGGGCCGAGTGGAAAAAACCACAAACACTTTCTCTTATTTGTTTTAAATCTGCTGCCCGTCAATTTCATGGAATGTCCCCTTGTTCTAATACTGTTAGAAGGTAAATAACCGCTCACTATTTAAGTGTTCCACACCACTCATGATTTTATAAAACTTCTATCATATCCCCTCTGTCATCTCTTCTCCAAGCTGAAGAGCCCCAGCCTAGCAACACACTCTTCATAGGGGAATCATTCCATACCTTTGATCATTCTTGTTGCCTTTCTCTGTACCTTTTCTAGTTCTGTGTCTTTCTTTAGATGGGGCGGCCAGAACTGCACACAATATTCCAGGTGCTGTTGTACCACAGATTTATATAGAGGCATTTACAATATTTTCAGTTTTAGTCTCTACCCCTTTCTGAATGTTTCCTAACCTTGTTTGCTTTTTTGACCACCGCCACACACCAAGCTGTGGATTTCAATGTATTGTTCACAATTACTCCAAGATCCATCTCTTAAGTGGTAACTCATTTGGATGGTTGGCTGGTGTGTTGTGACTTGGAGGGGATTGGGACACCTGTCACTGATGGGGTCCAGCCACCTCTGGTCACTCAGGTTTTCCGCCCCAGAGCGCTCTTGGATTCCTCGCTGTGCCTGGATAGTCAGGTGGCAGCACTGGCCAGGAGCGCTTGTCATCCATTCCATCTGGTGAGGAGGCTGCAAACCTTGAGGTTAGATTACTGCAATGCACTCTATGTGGGGCTGCCTGCGATGACTGCTCAGAAGCTGCAGCTGGTGTAGAATGTGGCGGCTTGGCTTCTTTCATGAACGAGTTTACTGAGAGCACATTAACCTGTGCTCCAAAGTCTGCACTGATTGCTTATAGCTTTCCCGGCACAATTCAAGGTGCTGGTTTTGACCTTTAAAGCTCTCAACAGTCCCGGTCCCGTATATCTGAAAGACCGCCTGTCCTAGTATGTCCTTTATGGCCCCTACGGTTAGTCAGGGGTGCCCTCCTGCACGTTCCATCTGTTACCCTTGTCCATGGGGTGGGGGGCGCATGGGAGGGCATTTTCGGTTGCTGACCCCATGTTGTGGAACTCCCTTCCCCAGAGGGTGTGCTTGAACCCAAGCCTGGCTGTGTTCTAGAGGCAGTGCAAAACTTTAAAAATAATAATAATTCAGGAACACATTTGGCAGGCAGGCAGGAACAGGTGGGGTTTGTTTGGGTGGGGTGGGGGAGAATGGGGGTTTGAGGGGAGGGTTTACTGTCACCCCATGTGAATAAAAGGGCTGATACCAATGGCATCCATTATACATCCATACAGGCATCCAAGCTGTGCTTGGGACGCCCATGTCTCCTTTCACTTTGTTTGGAACACAAGGTTCACTGAGATGTTTGTTTCTTTACCATATGCATAGCCCAGATTCAGGGAGAAGCCATCAGATGGATTGCTGGCAGGAAGTACACTAGGTGGAAACACAACCCACACCTCTTCAAAAGCCACAAAAACACTTTGAAAAAAATAAAAATGTTTTTGGCAACAGATATTGTTTATTGCATATGAAGCCAGAAGCTATTTCTCAGATGTAAATTCTCTTAATTACCACCATGACTACTCCCGCTGTGGACAAAGCAAATTAAGGGTTCCTCTGACATCTTCTTGCACACCCTCTATATAATCCCACTACCTTTTAAATAGTTGGTGCTTCTGCGGAAATATTTCTAGTATGCACCCTACGGCCACGGTCCACAAGCCATTTACTTCTGAGTAGCCCTGTGGCTTCAATGAAAATACCCTGGAATAGGTGGCTTGTGGGTCACAGCCTAAGTTTCTAAGAACACAACTGATCTAGTCACCATCCTTCTCCAAATAGACATTTGAAAGATTCTGTCTAATGTGTGAATGATGGTCAAAGGCAAAGAGTTCAGACCAACATTGCACTGGCATGAGTTCCTTCATAGAAAAGTCCTAACTTCAAGTGTGTTAATTTAAACATAACACACCTGAGAGAGATAAGATCATTTATTATACAGAAGAGTTGGTCATCCAGAGGCGCTTCTTGTTCCCCAGACAAACGAAGCCTCTGAATGAGCCGAGGGAGACGGTAGAGCAGGGGAGGGGAAGAAAGGGTTTCTCTGCTCTGTGTACCTTGGAGCTGCCTCAGTCTCTGCTCCCAACCTCTCTGAGCGACTCTCTGCTTTACAAGTGGTAAGCAAGGCCAGAACTAGCAGAGTGCTGATTTTCTGCTCCATGCTCTCTTGATCTGCTCTCAGCCTTCTTCCCCCTATAGCAGTCTCCATCCCATCCCCCAAGGGGTGAGGCAAGGGACAGAGAGAACAGGAGGAGGTGAATGCTCTGGTCAGGGCTCTTGACAGGGAGGCAAGGAGCATCAAGAGCAGGCGAAGACCAACTCTGTCAGGGTTTCTGCTCCCTGCGAGTCTGAGAAGAGCAAGGTGTGGAGATGGCTGCAGGAGAGCACAGTAAATCTCTTGCCCCACTCTCCCTGCCTGCAGACACCCCAGCAGCACAGGATACCCAGTTAGAGCACTTTGGGGGTCTGCCAAAACATCTGGTTCAACTGGTCTCTCTCTCTCTCTCTACTGAAGTAACAAATATTTCAAAGCCAGACTGAAGTTACATACATTAGCTTAGCCCCAATGGTCAGACCTTATTCGAAAAAAGGATACAGATTAGCCACATCATACGGACCCCGTAGATCTAAGGGCTAAAGCAGATTACACAACATCTAGTTTGGAGAGTCACAGTTAGGAGGCCAAGGTTATTTTTAGAAATTGCTGATCAGCAACACTGAACTGGACTTTTACGTAATCCTAACGAGTTGTCAGAGTGGGGGAGGGGGGAACTAAGCCAAGAGATAGGGAAAGGCCCCACGCCTGGGGCACTCCACTAGCAGAGAAATTACCATCTGTCTTTCAGAAAGACAAAGGGGTCATTAACCTGATGCTTACATTCCCAACATGCATCAACCCCAGATTTAAAATAATAAACATTGAACTTACCTTTTCTGCTGCACTAGATAAAATTACATTCTAAAAGGGGGAAAAATATATATATATTAGTCTCCTTGTATCAGAAAAACGGAGGACTTCTCACACAAGTACATTAACCTTATGAGCATTGTTTCATGGGAGTTCATCCTTTTAGGATGAGGGTGTAGCTCATGGGTGTGCGGAAGGTGGCAAGACAGTACGCCTCATCCCCCTGAATGCCCATCCATGCACTGCAGCTTTCTGAAGTGGCTGGAACAAGGAGGAAAGGACACAAAGAAAACCTGCCACATTCTCTCACTTAGGCTTCACCTGAAACACATTTGTGAGTATATCCCACTGATCCGNCTGAGCATATGCCATCTTCTCAATACACTTTGATCAACCCCTAAACGTGATGGCATTAAAAAGGCACTGGAACCAGAGACAAATACAAAATGGAATCCCAGTAATTCAGGTCATTGGCCAAGGCAGAAAGCCTACATCCCACCCACAGCTCCAGAGAAGCCTGGAAAGCATGTGTGCCTGCTGTACATCTGATGGGACTGAATGGAGAATGATCCACTTTTCAGGACACCAGTCTGGAATCCCAACAACAAGTAGAGATATCACTAAGAACCACAAGCAAAACTACTGAGTTAAGAGAAGGAAAGGATTAATTTGCTGAGCAGCAAAGCTGCATACGTCTTGGCTGCCCAGCCTGTTGAAGGCATTTCAAATGGATGACCATTATAAAAGGGGGGAGGGAAGAAATACCCAACAGTCACATACTCCACAGTTATACACATCTAGATGTGTATAAGAGACAGGAGCAATATTCTGCTGTTAAGCAAGCTCACCACCTCTATAATGCTTGATTTTGTAGACTCTTTTTTGATGGGGTACAAAAACAATGGGGGCAGAGATCACACTGGATAGGGCCTTCATCTATAACAGGTGACAAAATCAACCAGAACTCAGCCATCTTCTCCACCCTCAAATTTCTATTCAAGACACTCATTATTATGTGACTTATGCAGGAGTTGACTGCTCAGGCATAAGTCAGAAGCAGTTCAGATGCTTCCCTGTTTTTAGCTGGCAGGCATTTCAATTGGAAGGTGACATGGGAACACGTAGCTCCTTTTCTATGGAAACTGCTGACCCTTCTCTAATATGGATGGAAGCAGGATGACTCAATAGAACTGACAGGTTTCCCCACTAAGAAGTATGTAGGAAGGATCTTCAGATACAAGGCTTTGTCCAACTTTTGGATTTAGAAGTAGGATAGGACACAACTACAGCTAAAAATTGGCCAGCAACTGTGGCAACACTGTGGTATGTAAAAGGTTTTCACTCATTTGTATGTTAAGCTCATACACTTTGGAGGAATAATGTGAATTTAGGACATTTTGAAGCATGTAGAAATTGTTACAGATAAGTGCTTACAGCAGGGGTGGGGAACCTTTTCTGGCCTGGGGGCCACATTGAAAATTAGTACAAGCTCTGAGGGCCACATACACGTTAAGGGTGTGGGTGCTTTACAGGTGTAGCCAAGAAAAGGAGGGCCCAGATCATGGATCTGAGCTGCAGATCTGCCCCCTGTCCTGGGCAGGCCCTCCTCTCTGTCCCATTATCCTGAGCTCAGAGCTTGGGGGTAGAGATTGGATCCAGAGGCCAGATGCAGGCACTGGAAAGGGGCCACATAAAAACTTTCTGAGGGCCGCATTTGGCCCCTGGGCCTGATGCTTCCCACCCCTGGCTTACAGGCTACTTGGAAATAAAGGTATACAAGTGTCTGTTTTTGTGGAAAACAAGCCTCAAAGACTGTCTGACA
>QEPC01014088.1:2481678-2517848 GCA_003113815.1 Sphenodon punctatus | reverse complement strand
CCCCCCCCCCCCCCCCAGATTGTAAGCCCTAGGGGCAGGAACCGTGTCTATTCAATTACTTTGTAAAGTGCCAGGTACATTGCTGGCGCTATATAAATGCTTGCTATTAATAATTAATAATTTAGTGTGATCATCTAAAAACAGCCTGAGTGTTCTCCCTCTGCAGCGAAATGTCCTTGAGGAACACCTTAGGGTTGGGAACCAATAAGTGTTGAAACATAAGCTGTCTGTAGAGTCTGACAGATGTTGCTTCGTAGCTTAAACTTGGTTTGTATTTTCAGGATTTTCTTATCTAACTTTAAGGGCTACTGACTTGCTCTTTAAAAACAAAAACTAGAATTCTGAAGATGACAGACTCCAATAATAAAACAATATAATAAAATAGTAAAATCATCATCATCATCATCATCATCATCCTGGGTTGCCAACCTGTCTCTTTTAAACCCTGATCTCACTTGACTCTTCTCTCCAGCTCTCTGTTTCACCCACCTGTTGCAACATAACGTCAAAATAGTGAGCTCTCAGCAGCAGTGGGTACCTGTCCCGCCTATACCTGCTGGTGTGTGCCTCAACCTACTGCACTTGGCATTTCTGTAAAATAATAACACCACACCAATGTGATCTGAAGTACAGAAACACTCAGCACTTTCAGCATTGGGCTCTTTGCATACAGCAGGGTTGCTGACATGCCCCATACTCAGACGCTTCTCAACGAAATATCCATACTGAAATGTTAGAGCTGGCTGAGCTTGTGTACAAAACACAAAAGTGTTGATCCACAAACTACTTATTCTGGAGTTGTCCCACTAAAGCCCTGGGGATCTCAGCTTAGACTAAAGGAGGGGGGCTGAATTCCTGAAAACTACAGGGACATGATTAGAAAGCAGAAGGCACTGAGGGTTGTAATAGGGAAGTCCATGTGCACTGAGTTCTTTCCGGACTTTCCTTTATCTTTGGTTTTGAATCTGATTAACTTAACCTGTTTAATTCCTTCAGATCTCCGTATACTCTCCTAATAGTGACAAACTTCCTTTTCTAATTTACAGTCACCCTACTGGTGGCATTTAAGTTCCTCATAGATAAGCAGCCTGCCCTGCCAGAACTTTGAACCTAGCAGGCGCTTAACTCTTCGCCGCCTGGAGTTCACAAAGAGGAGCCGGCTGGAGGTTCAGGCCAGGCTGCTTCCCTTGCATTCTGAACAACTCCACTCGGCTGTTTCCGTGGGCAGTTCACGGGGAGTGATGCTGATGGCATTCTTGATTTGGTGTCTGATCTTTCTAGTTTTCTCTTCTCGAAGTTATTTTGTCAGTCGTGCTTTTGCTTAGGAAATGCAGTGAGATCAAGGAATCGAGAGGCGCACTCTAACAGCTCTTTAGAAAAGGATCTTGGAAAAGCAATTCATTCAGCGACTGCTCAACGAATCAGCCTGCAGGAGCAACTGAGGCGGAAGCCGCGACAGCAACAGCCAGAGTTTTCATGCTGTCACAAAAAGCCCTCGAACCAGGCTGGCACGGGAAAGGTGAAATATCTAGCCGAGGTCCTGCCTGCAAGGGACATTGCTGGATTGTCTTTCCTTTTGAAAGAGCAGGCGAATCTATGAAATCCCTCCGCCCAGTCCATCACGCTGCTGCTGCTGCCGCCACGGCCTTTTTAAAGGATCTGTTACTTTGGAGTGTCCTACTTGTGTGAAAACTAGGTAGGAGGAGGCAGAGCCCGGCTGGCCGCATAACCACGTGCAGGACTCAGCTCCTGAGCGCTCCTGGCCAGAAGCAGAACGGGGGAGGGAAGGCAGCCCTGCTGCTGCTGCTGCTAAAACCGGAATCGCGACAAAACCGGGACGCCTCTCCCAGCTGTAGGCAGCAGGCAGACCCGAGCCGGGCTCTCTCTCGTTCCTTCCCCATCTCCTTGGGTCTTTCTTTCACCCTTTCCCGGCTAATCCTCCCTGCTTCTGCCAGGGGCAAGCCCTGTAGGGCGGCCGGGTCACCGGTAGGGCTGTGGGGGGAGCTGTTAGTCCACAAGGTTCGCTCCGTTGCCGATCTCGCCCCCATTGCGAGGAGAAGGCTCCTGTAGCCCAGAGGCGGCTGCGAGGGGCGGGGGACTCCCAACTTCTCACCCTCTTGCTGCCGCAGCGGCTGCCCGGGCTACGGGTGGGCTGGGGCGGCGGCTGTGTAAGGTCAGCAGCAGGAGCAGGCGGCTGGGGCTCCCAGCGCACCCCCCCGTCGGTTGGCGAGGGACCGGCTGCCCTCAGCGAGCGTAGCCGGCAGCAGCCCGCAGCCCGGGGGGATATGCGAGCCCCGCTGGTCCCGGGGAAGTTGAGGGGACCACCCGGCGTGACTCTGGGAAGCAATGATCAGCTAATCGGGGTGAGGAGCCGCTCCCCCCTGGACTGCAGAGATCCCGGCCCGCCCCGGAGGGGGCTGGCACTGGAAGCCAAGCTCTGACTCCTCCGGCCGGCCAGCGCTGGGGACCCTTCCCAGTACCCGCCGCCGGGCATAGACTAGGCTGGCTTCATGGGCAGCACACACCACCATGGTGATCGCCATCAACATCAGCCTCCTTTACAGTAACCTCCGCTCCCCGTTCGCACCGGAGTTTCCCCGGGAGCCGAGCAGCCCTAGGATGATTTCTGGCTCTTTGAATCCCCGCTTAGTGAAGATCATCCAGGATGTCACCGCCAGTCCCAGCCCCCCCGCCTCGAGCTTTGCCCCCGACAATGACACTCAGTGCGGGGAGCAGATCCTCAACTACGGCAACATGGAGAAAGTTGTCATCGGGGCCATCCTCTCCCTCATCACCTTGCTGACCATCGCGGGGAACTGCCTGGTGGTGATCTCCGTTTGCTTCGTCAAGAAACTCCGGCAGCCCTCCAACTATCTCATCGTGTCGCTTGCTTTGGCTGATCTTTCGGTAGCTGTGGCTGTCATGCCCTTTGTCAGCGTCACCGACCTCATTGGCGGAGAGTGGATCTTTGGGCACGTTTTCTGCAACGTCTTTATTGCTATGGATGTGATGTGTTGCACTGCGTCTATTATGACTTTGTGTGTGATAAGTATTGACAGGTGAGTAACCGGAGACGAGTACCATTTCAATGTGTCTGTGTATATGTATCTCTTTGGCTGCCGATGGAGGCAATCAAACAAGTGTCTTTACCTGTCAAATGAAGACTCTTTTAATATCCCGTGTGTGTGTGTGAAATGTTGAGAAGACCACAGAGACTGAGGAATGGTTTGTTTTCTTGTGGTTGAGCTGCTAGGGTAACATGAGATCAGTTCCCTACCGCCCTGTGTGATTACCGGGCAAGTTATGCCAGCAAGTTCTGCATCTATCTATCAACAGTTCTTCCCAATCCCTACCTCTCAGAGATGTTGTGAGGGAAAAAAAATACACCGAAGGGCTGTGAGGTGCTCAGCTATTTATAACAGGGGTGCATAAGCAGTGAAAACAGGGAGAAGAAGGTTGGTGCAAAAGGGCTCAACGTGAACTAGTAATTAGTTGGAAGGGAATTAGTTTGTTAAATTAGCAGGTTGGGGTCATGAAGGTTGACTGCAGCTGGAAAGGACATTTTACAGTAGCTTCACAAGGGGTTTATTTGTTGGATTGTTTTTCCCTAGTGAATAAGAACTGTCCCTCTGAGAGGAAAAAATTATTGTGATTCTTAAAAATAAAAATGGATTCAAGTACAGACTAGCACACTTCACACTTGTGTGATGGCATGCTGGGGTTGCTAAACTTTATTCCTTCACATGAATAGACTACCCCTGAAGTCACTATCCTCCCTTCCACATCCCCTCACTTCACAAGCATGCCCTGCAACCCCTTTTATCATGTGAATGGATAGGTGCTAAGATAGTAGGTGACTGGTGATTAAACATCCATGTTCTATGTTGTTGTTTTTTTAAATCAAGACTATGGGTGAAAACAGACATGACACTAACCACCCTTTAACCACCCTTGGTGGTCATTTATGCATGTTGCAGGGCTGTATTGGTGCCCTATGCAGCCCTGAAACATGCATAAATGACCACNGGGTGAAAACAGACATGACGCTAACCACCCTTTAACCACCCTTGGTGGTCATTTATGCATGTTGCAGGGCTGTATTGGTGCCCTATGCAGCCCTGAAACATGCATAAATGACCACGAAGGATGGTTAAAGGGTGATTAGCGTCATGTCTGTTTTCACCCTATGTTTCCCAAGTTTGCAAATTTTAAGTGAATGCTAGGGAGATTAAAGCAAAGTTAGGGTAGTTACCCTCCAGGCATAAGTGCTTGTGTTTACAAAGCCTCAAATAAACTAGGAAACCTAAATCGAGTTTTAATTAGATAACAAAATTATAGACAAACCTTACCCTCATATTCCTTGGGGAGTAGAGTCACATTCCTTGTCACTGTTTTTGAGGAATAAAAGCTGATTTTATCAACGTTTTAAGATGGTGTAATTGCAAAATATATGATAATTTTTTTCTCTTCACAGTTTTAATCTCTTCACAGAATATATATCAGTAGAATGCATAGACCTGTGCTTGTATGTCCTCTGACTTACACCCAGTGTAACTCCATTGAATTAAGTGGGGCTACTCCTGCTTTGCTGTAAACAAGAGGGGAATTGTACCTCTTGACTTTTAAGAACATAAGAACATAAGTAATTCCATACTGGGACAGACCAGTGATCCATCGAGCCCAGCATCCCGACAGTGGCCAATCTTGGTTGCTTGGAGTAATACCCAGTAGGTCACAATGGCAATCCATGCCCTCTTGTCCATTTCAAGCTCCCAACACTAAGAAGTTACCGCCCCGAAACCTACTTTGCTAATTTCCATTAATGGACCTACTCTCCAAGAATTTATCCAATCTTTTTTTAAACCCATCTACCCTACTGGTGTTGACCACATCCTCTGGCAACAAATCCCACAAGTTAATTGTGTGTTGAGTAAAAAATTACTTTCTTTTATTTGTTTTAAATCTACCACCAGTTAGTTTCATGGAGCGTCCCCTAGTTTTAGTACTATTTGAGAGGTTAAATAACCGTTCCCTATTTTCTCATTCCACACCAGTCATGATTTTATACACTTCCATCATATTCCCTCTCAGTCGGCTCTTCTTGAAGCTTAAGAGCTTCGCCAACCTTATGAAACCTCTCTTTGTAGGTACAGGAGCTGTTCCATACACTTTATCATTTTTGTTGCTCTTCTCTGTACCTTTTGTAATTTTACTATAATATTTTTGAAATGGGGAGACCAGAACTGCACATAGTATTCAAGGACTAGTTGCGCCATAGGTTTATATAGATGCATTATGATATTTTCAGTTTTATTCTCTGTCCCTTTCTGAATAATTCCTAATGTTCTGCTTGCTTTTTTGGCCACTGCTGCACATTGAGCGGAGAATTTTAATTTATAGTCCACAATTACTCCAAGATCCTTTTCCTGAATGGTAACCCCTAATTTAGAACCCAGCATTGTGTACATATACTTTGGATTATTTTTCCCTATGTGCATCTCTTTGCACTTGTCAACATTAAATTTCATCTTCCATTTAGGTTCACAGTCTCTCCCAGTCTCTCAAGTTCCTCCTGCAATTTCTCACAGTCCATTCAGATTTTAATAAAGTTATTCAAGGTAGTTAAACTCACTCTTCAAATTCCCTCTTGGGCTGCCTCATTAACGTTATACATCTAATCTGGCAATGCTTATGCTCTTTCCTATTTTCTTCATTAGGACTAGCTTTTCAATTTTTAAGGACACCTTTTTGGCTCCAATAGCCTTCTTCATCTCACCATTTAGCCACAGACAGACTTTTGGTCCTCCTGCTACCTTTTTAAACTTGCGGAATACATTTAATTTGGACTTCCAAGATGGTGTTTTTAAATAGTCTCCACGCGTTTGCAAACATTTAATCCTTACCACTGCTCCTTTTAGTTTCCTTCTGACTGGCATTTTTGCATAGTTCCTCTTTTTAAAGTTAAATGCTACTGAGGTAGTTTTATTTGTCATTCTCTCTCCTGCAAGTATGTCAAATTTGATTATATTGGGTATTTTCAGATGTTACGAGATCACAGTGAACCACGGTGAATACCCACCTGCGGTCACTGTGACTCGCACATCTGTTTGGCGGCCGCCAGATGTTCGCCACGCTCAATCCCCACATGGGGTCAGTTTCAACCACGCTTCCCGGGCTAGCCGCACCATTTCCCCGGGAAGCGTGGTGAAAGTGATCCCCGGCGGGGATCAAAGAAAAGTAATGTCTGGTTGGTCGCCACGGCCCAGAAGCACTTGCGGGATTCCGGGCCGTGGCGGATTCAGCCAGACGCTGCGGCTGCATTGGCCCTGCCACCTGCCCGTCTCCCCAGAGGGCTGGCGGTGGGGAGGATGGAGGGGGCGGGGCCATGCGGCTGCACGTTGCGCCGTGCTGCCCCGCCCCCTCCCCAATTCCCCACCGGGATGACCCCGGCACATCTGTTAGGGTGTGACAGGGTCGTCCCGGTGGGGGATGACTTTATTGTTTTCGTGATGGGGCCAAGTGGCCCCGTCACGTCTGAAAACACCCATTATGATCACTATTGCCAAGTGGCTCCACCACTGTTACTCCCTTGCACCAGGTCCTGCACTCCACTTAAGATTAGGTCCAAAGTAGCTCCTCCTCTTGGCTCCAGGACCAGCTGCTCCAAGAAGCAGTCATCATTTATGTCATCTAGAAATTTTATCTCCACATCATGCCCTGAGGAGACATTCACCCAGCCAATGGCCTTTTTCACACAGGCCGCGGTGGGTGGGGGGATGGGTTGGCGGTGTGGTGGATGTGTAGTGTGTGGGGGTTCATTCCCACGGATCCCCACTCACCTCCACTCATCTCCACACACAGAGCATTGGGCACTGGCACCCATTGCTCTGTGCGTGGGTGAAGGGTGGAGGTGGGTGGAGCGCAGGAACACGCATGTACCGCCACCCACCACCCATGGTGTTCCCATGGGTGCCCACCCATTTCCCCTACACCCACTACAGCATTCACACAGCTGACTCCACCCACCCACACAAGTGTGCGGGATGTGTGTGTGTGTGTGTGTGAGAGAGAGAAAAGGGCCAATATTAGGGTAACTGAAATCACCCACTGTTATTGTGTTTCCAGCTTTAGTTGTCTGTCTAATCTCTGTTACCATTTCACAGTAAGTCTCACTGTTCTGATCAGGGGTTCGATAGTATAGTCCACTGCTACATACTTCCCTGTTATGCATGGAATTTTTATCCATAGATATTCCAGAGTACAGTTCCCTTCCTGTAAAATTTTAATCCTGCTTGACTCAGTGCTGTCTTTAACATATATTAAATGTATATATTTTAGCTCTAAGTTATCCTGAAAAACTTATTTGAGAGCAATGGAGTTACTTTGATTTACCCCGGTAACTGAAAGCAGACTATAGCTCTGCATTTTTATCCTTTCCCAATGATCATGGGAAAGAATAAATCATGTAAAACTGCTCTTTTACTGAAGGTGAAAAATATAGATACTAAAACATTTGGGTAATGTAGTGGCTGCATGAAATCTTATTAATTCTTAATCTGCAGCTCCTATGGCTGGACTTGGTTCCTGTATCTGAGCTCTGCCAGGCACAGGAGAGGGGACTTGTCAGAAAGGGCTCCAGTTCTGGGATTCTACATGGACTTGGGTCTGGTGTAACTTACTACACCAGCTGCTAGGCTGCTGGAGCTCAATTCAGTGAACAATGGGCATTAGGGAGCAGTAGAAGAGTGGTATTTTTATCCTCCCCTCAGCATGCCCCAAAGCGGGCTGGGGGGATCGCACAAAAGTGGTCTCCATCATTTTTGATCCATGAGGATTTCCCCTGTACCAACAAAGCTTATTGATGGATGATGTTTACTTTGGGAATCTATCCCCTCTGTACTGCCAGAGTGGTGTAAAGAAGTCACAGTGAAACAGAGTCTGTCCCTATATGTTTTATTTTCATCACTGTCAGGGATTTTCCCTGTATTTTTAAATTATTTTTTTTACAAAAAATACAGTAACCGTGCATTTGTGATCTTAGGGCTTGGTATTAAACCTCTAATTAAAACAGTCCTATTTGAACAGAAAATTAATTTTAAGTTACTGTTCTTTCCATATATGAGTAGGAGCTGTTGGCATTGGCATGAGCATTGGTCAGTATCCTGCTATCTCCAACAGGTGCCAGTACTTGCTGCTTCACAGAAAGGCACAAGGAACTCTGCACTAGACAGTAGCACTTAACCTGAACCCAGGAAAAGTTTTCTCCCAGTTGATGACAGACAGAGGCTGGCATATGCCCTAAAGCATAAGATTTTATATTCTGCTTTATTATGCATGAACATGGCCCTTACCAAAGTCATGTTCATATGTTATTATAGTTCTGTATATCCATATGGATATTTAATTAACAGTCAAACTCTTCTAAGCTTTGGCCCTTGTGATATCTGTTAGTGGGCAATGCATTCCAGAGGCTGCTTTTTTTTTTTTCTAAGTTAAAAAATATTTTCCTTTAATCAATTTTAAATTTAAATATTATTTTCTTTTTGTGCTATCGAATGTCAATAGCTGTGCCTCATCTACTCTTTCATAGGGCAGTTTTTCATGCCTGTAAGCATTCTCATATGCTGTCTCTTAGCCTCTTCC
The DNA here is from genome assembly GCA_003113815.1 of Sphenodon punctatus. Classification (NCBI taxonomy): domain Eukaryota; kingdom Metazoa; phylum Chordata; class Lepidosauria; order Sphenodontia; family Sphenodontidae; genus Sphenodon; species Sphenodon punctatus. The sequence goes on along the minus strand of QEPC01014088.1, from coordinate 2,509,205 downwards.
ATTTCTGCTATGTCCTCAATGATGTGGGCTGAGCAGTACTGAAGCAGAGGATTCCCAGTGAGGGTGTAATGCTTTCTGATGGCATTATAATACTTTCAGGATTCTCCATTCTTTATGCATCCAACATTTATTTGCCTTATTTTGCCTGTTGCTGCTGCAAGCTGAAGAAGTCTTTATTGACCTGTCCAGAGTTATCCTTGTGTCTTTTTCCTGAGAGGCTACAGTTAACCGAATACACAGTCATATGAGTTATAAGAATGTACCTAAGAAGAAATGCTCTGAATAAGTGGTTGGCTATTTATAGAAAACTATTGAATGTATTCTGTTTAGAGACAATTATTCTGCAGTCTCATACTTTTGGCAGTGATTATTTCTTGCTTGGCATGTTAAATTATAAACATTTGCATTAAGGCAGGACTGTTTGAGTCTTATGGCATTCATCTTCTCTTGGCATTTGTCCCTCATTGCAGTCCTAATGGTCTATGTAACCTGAAGCCTTATTTTCCGGTACATCAGTATCAGTTGTGCAGCCACAAATGGGGATATTGTCGAAGACCTGGGACATATGAATCCTTAATAAACATCTTTCAAATACTTTTAGTAATAAATAGAGGAGAGGAGCAGCATGCAGGGTTAATTAATATGAAATGGAGTTTCAGCAAATAAAACTGGAACAACAACAGTAGAAATGTAGGTCCAAAATGAGAACTTAGTCACTCTTGGAACAATAAAATGACATCTAATATTCAAAGCCACTAGAAATGAGCTAAATATCACCCTAAGAACGTTCAAGTCAGGCGGCATACATGTTTGTTCTGAGATTTAAAGAACCCTTGGAAAGAAACAGAAATTTTATGGAAATGTGTGTATATTCTGTTTAAGAGGGGAGAAAGGTGATCTCTGGGTGAGGACAACTTCCTCCTCTTCCACTAGAAAGATGCTGAAGCAAGCTGTGTGAAGTGGATGAAATGGACTGAACCAGTACACACAGGGTGAAAACAGCCATGATGCTAACTCCACTTTAACATTTATTATGCATGTTGCAGGGTTGCATAGGGCACCAATACAGCCCTGCAACATGCATAAGAAATGTTAAAATGGTGTTAAAGTGGAGTTAGCGTCATGTCTGTTTTCACCCGCAGGGTATTTTCAGCAATGACACTACCATGCTTAGCCACACTTTTCCACACTTAATCCCACCCCAGGGTCACAACCACCGTGACTTCTGTTTGGCTGCTGCTTTGCCCCGAACCATGGTAGCAGTTACCACCAGTTGTGTTCTCGGAAAATCGCAGGGAACAGTCGGTGGTAAGTACTACCACGGTTCGGGGCAAAGTATGGTAAGGCGCACCATCATGTCTGTTCTGGGTATCGGCTTGCCCCGCGGCGGGGGGCGGCCGTTACCAAGGATTGGGTCTCAGCATGGTAGCATCACTTTCGAAAAAACCCACAGATGTGGAAGCAATGGATGAAATCCACACTAGAGCATATAGCCTCTATGTAGCACTGAGGTTTTAAACACCTGGTTTTAAGGAAAGCATAGGGTTTCATGTGGGACTTCTGTCCTGGGTTCTTTTTCAGAAATATCTTCTGAAATCTTTTTCTTGCAGAGTTAACAGAAATAACTCTACAAAATGACAGTAGGGGATTAGTGAGCCAGAGCTACCTCCTGGTTTGATGGAACAGCCATATTCTGTTATCTATTTATCACTCCCATGTGGCAAATACAGAGAGCAAGAAATAACTGCAAGACAGGGCAGGAATACAGGAAACAAAAATATTAGTCATATTATAATTTTATATCTTTAAGTAGAAATAGTTCTTCTTGGAGCAAAACAGCTTTTCCATAGGTAAGAAGTATCAGTGTATTAGAAATACTTGAAAAAACGTCAGTGTTTAGTGAATCCAAACCCACAGTTCTAAACAAAAGCAAAGCCTTTAAAACAGTCACTGTTAGTCAGAGAAAATGAACTCAAAATGGTAGCTAAGGTTGAGAGTGTGTTTGTGCATGTATGTGCAAAGTTCACAGACAATAAGTGTAAGATTTGCACCATTTAAATCCCCAAAGTCCTCAGTGGGTGTTTTCAAACAAGATTCTACTCCGCATGACCACCCAGGAGCCACTCATCCAACTGCCCGTCTGAAGGTGGTGTGTGGGGATGTGCACTGAGCCATGAAGCACCCACTCATTCCCACTCACGGTGCACTGCTGAAAATTCTGGAGTGCGCCATGCGGGCCAAGTAAAAAAGGTGCATGGCAACAGGCGCCCATGCATCCCCTGCCCATATGAACCGGGGCAGCCACCTATGCCAGCAGACCGGTCCCCCACTCATAGGCACTGTGGGTGGGGGACACGGCCTCTGAAAGTCACAGGAATTGACTACAAGCTCTGGGGAGCCTGGTTCCTAAGCGCTCATGCCTGGGATGTGTCAGTTTCAAAGGCCAGCCTGGCACACTTCCCCCTCCTCCATGGTCCAGGCAGCTGCCATGCTAGCTGTGCTGGGAGCCGCCTGTTAGAATGGCACTTCACCTGAGTGGCTGTTCTACAGCTGCACCACTCAGCGGCCACAGAACCCCCTCCCCCAGCCTTGCTTGTAAACACCCACTCGTATGCAGGCAGGATGAATTTCTTCCTGTAGTGCACAGAGTTCTGCAGGACCCTGCAAAACTGCAAACTGCCTTTTAAAACAAACAAACAGTCTCCTGATGCTTTTCAAGCTATAGCGTTTTATGATACTGAAAATATCATGGACACTATTTATTTGGGAGAGAAGCTCTGAATGTATTTGCATAATACTTCCTTAACAGCTTGCTGAAGGAGAGCATCAGTGCATATCAGATAGTAGGTGGCTAAGAGGAAATATGAGACAAAAGATGACAGCATAATGGGGATTCATATATTCTTTTATTAAGTGAATAATGTGAAATATGGTGTCTTACTAGTGACATGCAAACAGGCCTGCAGGTACAAATCTATAAAATAAATAAAATAAATAAATAAAGAGGGTGGGACAAAAGTTTGCTAAATTTAAATTTAAATAAAATTTGCTAAAATCCGGCCCTGCCTTACTGTTGCCACCGCAAAAACCCTAGTCCGTGTTCTAGTCATCTCTCGCCTTGACTACTGTAACTTCCCCCTTACTGGCCTCCCCTGCTCTGTTCTCACCCTCCTTATCTCCGTTCAGTGCTCTGCTGCCACAGTCATCCACCCTGCCCATCGCTTTGACCACATTCAGCCCCTCCTCTCCACCCTACACTGGCTCCCTTTATGTGAACGCATTCAGCACAAGCTCCTGGTCTTTGCTTTCAAGGCACTTTATGGCCTTGCTCCCCCATATCTCTCCGCTCTTGTATCCTGCCACATTCCTGCCTGGGAGCTTTGCTTCTCCTCTGCCAATACTTTTGTCTGCTTGCGACCCCTTTGTCCTCTAAATGTCTTCACCCCTTCTCTCTTGCTGCCCCTCATGCCTGGAACTCCCTCCCTTTATACATTTGTTCTGCTCCCTCCCTCCCAACTTTCAAATCCCTCCTGAAAACCCACCTCTTCCGTCAGGCCTTCCCTGGCTCGTCATGAGTGAAATTGCATCCCCTTCCCCCTCACCCAGAATCTAGTTCCCTGTAATTAAGCGAAGCGCGTGCACCTGCAGCTTCTCAACCTCACAAATGTATCCTTGTCTCTCCCGATGTTCACTTCTCCCTTGTCTCCCCCTCCCTTGTCTCTTAGATTGTAAGCCCCCTGGGGGTTAGGGACCTGTCTATATTGATTGTATAGCTGCAGGTACACTGCTGGTGCTATATAAATAAATACTAATAATGGGGGAGGGCACTGCCTCCTCCCATAAATCTCCCCACCCCATAGAAATAAATGTGTTCCAGGATTTTCCCCATCCGTTTGTTAGTCTGAAGACTATGAAGACTCAGATGAGTGACAGAAGGCCAAAGGCCAGAGTGATAATTGCAGTTCATGTGAAAAAGTCTGCATAGTACGTGAAATTCTAAAAGCAAGCAATATTGCCCCTCTTGTCATGCCATGTGTCCTCCACCCTCCTGCCAGTGTTCTACCCACAGGCCTACATGAAAGGGCTATATCAAAGGCAGGATCAGGGCTGGCCTCAGAATTTGTGGGGCCCAGGGTGAAGATAAAATGCAGGGCTCCTGCTAGCCCCTCCCCTTCAGGAGCACCCTCCAGTGGTCATGTTGGGGCCCCGGTGGGAGGGAGTGGGGATCTTGCACCCTCCTCTGGTGAAAATGGGGGCCACTGCGGGGCCCCCTAGAAGTAGAGAAAATAGTCGGGTCTGGGGTGGTTGCCCTTTGTTGCCTTATGCTATGGCCTGCCCTGTGCATGATATCAACATACCATTTATTTTCTTGGTCTTTGGGCTCTTTTTTCCGATATAGGCTCCTAAATGTTGCTGGCTCAATGTGAGTTAAACCTATTCTTAATAAACTTGGCACCAACTAGCTCTGGTAAGTCATTTCGGCCGCGGTGTGTAGGTTCTTTAAAGTGTTCAACTGTGACCAAGGGTGCATATCTCCTGGGGAATTTCCTCCTGCCCCATGGCCTCTGTGACAGGGCTCACCACTCCAAGGCACAGAATTGCCAATCAGATTGGTAACTTAAATGAAAAAGAAAACACATGCAAGAAAGATAGATATAACAGGTGGCTAGCCTTTAGGCTAGGACACCCCATGATATTTAATCAGATAGTGAATATTAAATACAAGTACTCCTACCTCACCCCAGCTCCTTTCTGCAGAACACAGCAAGTCTGTTTGTATGTGTGCATGTGTTTTCACACATGCCATGCTTATTACAGCTTGTCAGGGGGAAGGGGACAACACACACTTGATGCTCAAGTCATACCCCTTAACCCTCTGCCCTCCCCTCAGCAGGTACACACTGGGATAAGTGCCCGTCAGGATAGTATGCGGGCCAAACGTCTCTACTGAGACAAGGCCTCTATCATAATTGGGCGCCAAGGTTAAGGACAGAACTAGGCCCCCACCGTTCAGTCTATCCACAGTCGCTCTCACACCTGACGCCGGGAAGGGGAAGGTGTGACAAATCGTGTGGGGGAAACCAGGAAGGGGAACCAGGTAGATGGATTAGGAAGGGGATTTGCTCACAGGTGGGGAGATGGAAGGGAACGGACCATGGAGGGGAATAGGGAAGGGGCACTACACACAGTCTGCACTCTGTCACAGGCACACTCACAATCAAGGTCTCAGGGGAAAGCGGGGGGAGGGTACACGACACATAAACAATTGTCTAAAATAATGAATCACAAGGTAAACACAAAAACTTAGCTTTCAGTTGGCTGGTCTGCGCTCTGTCACCAGCACTGAGTCTCCTCAGTGCTGGCTTCTTATGGTGCTGGCCCCGCCCCCCGGCGTGCCACGAGCTGCGCAGAGTGGCTTACTCAGTGTGGTGGTGTCTCCACATCCTGGGAGGTTGCCCCACTCGACTGCTGCTGAGCCAGCGGGGCCATAGGGGTAGGCAGGGCAAGGGCGTGGATGCAAGGGCAAGGGCAGGGAAGCAAGGGTGGGGTAGGCAGGGCAAGGGCAAAGGAGTTTGGACGTGCGTTTGGTCTGTGGGGGGGTGTCTCCCTGCCGGCAGCCTGGGAACCGAAAGCCGCCTCCCCTGGCCTGGGGTTCGGAGTCCCCCAACGCGCCGCCAACGGCAGCCACTGACACAGCTAGAACTCCTCTGCCTCCTAACCAATAAAGCTTCCAAGACCTGAGGGTGGCCTTCCTCTCAGCATCCTAACAGGTCTCCTTGAATGAAGCGAAGAGTGTAACACGTGCCAGAGCAGTGCTCCTCTGGGTGTTTATAAACGAGATGATAGCCCACACCAGGAGGGTGTTCAGCCTGTGTTTGCTGCCCGTTTAGTAGGTGGCCATGAGATACACCCTCCCATGTGCCACGGAGCCTCCACTCATGTAGGAGTCCTGGGGGATGCAGGCCAATGCTTGCCTATGTGTCTGCTTGCAGTAGCATGGACCTGGCCCAGCATAAGTCTCTTCAGGTTCCACTCCAACAAGGCCAGTCTACAGAGTACTGACTCTCCACCACTCTTTGTTGTCCTATCTCCACCTTTACACAGTCCATATAGCCAGGCACCACCCTCTGGACTCTCTCATAGTCCACATTGTTGACAGCCAGGAGCCCCTTTGCTTGGGCCTGGTTCCGAGGCAGAGCCCTCTGCTCCTGCCTCTGGAATAGCCATGGTGCTCGGAGTGCGTTACATACAACAATTTAACACAACTTTTAATTCTCACAAAAACCCTGTGAGGTAGGTTAGGCTGAGAGAATAATGTGACTGGCTCAAAGATCACCCAGTGAGTTTCTGGCTAAGGCTAAGGGGGGCTGGGGGGAGGAGAGAACTGGGAGGAAAGCTTCCTGGACCCAGAATTCTGTGGCTGTGAGTCATGAAGGAGGGATGGTGATGGGTGGAACACGGCACCTGCCTGTGTAGTGGTTTTGCTGCACAAAACTCCCTGAGTGGGGGCTACCCTGACCAAACACGGGACTCCTGCGGGGTATCGTCTGTTTACTCAGAGTTTTACTCTGTAAAACAGTTTTTTAGGAATGCGCAGACCCTTGAATATTGTTACATTTATGTCATGTTCTTAACTCAAACACCTTCCTAAAATTTATGCAGGTTAACTATCCTAAATAGCAACATGAATATCATAAACATAATCACCTTTGATGCTAGTTGTTAGGCAGATTGTACAGGGAAGAGGTAGGTACCCTGAAGTGAGATGTTATCATCATCACATCTTGATTCTCATATCACCAAGCCTCCCATCCAAGGTGCTGTTTATTTAGCTTAAAAATCCAACAGATGGCACATAAGATGGAGGGTATCTTTTGGCACAATGAATTTCAGTATCAACACTGAATACATCCAGCAGTGGCTACTCAAATCAGCATATAAGTATTTATGGTGAATATTTATGTGTCTGATGTGGGATTTATGATCACATCTGAAAGCTATGTTCTCTGAGATCAGCAAGCTCTCTGAGCATCTAAAATGAATCCGTATTTTAGTATCTGAATTCAACTAATGGTCTTAAAAGAGCTGGTAGCAGCAATAGCTAATGCTATTCAAAGTGTTATTAATAGATTAGTCTAGATATTAACATTTGGTCAGTTTCACACAGAACAAAGCTGGCATAAGAACTCCTATATATATATTTATTTATTGCAAGAACAATATGGTCATTACAATCAAACAAAACTAGTCAATATCCAAAACACAATGAATACAATTGGCATAAGAACTCTGAATGATGCAAATCAAATTAGGAAAAGTGCAGTATTATCCATGTGTATACAGGACTGAGCTGAATAGAGAATAAATAGGCAATACCAAGTATTGAAATAGTATTCTTTTTTGGCCATATCATCCCTTATATGTTCACAGGATGGAAACTGCTTAGATTCTTATTAAGAAGCATGGAACTGATTATTACCATCTCTGTGGTATTGACATTTTCCTTGTTGGCACATACTGATATTGATAAAAATAGCCTACTAAAATCCCTTCCTTCATATAATTTTCTGCATCTTCTTTCCAGTCTCTTTGCCTAATTCCAAGTTCCCACTAAATCAATGGAATATTGGGCTAAGCAAGCAAACAAATCCTGAATATGTATAACCGTAATAGGAAACTGCTCTTCTATCCTTTCCTGTCTGATTCAGTCATCAGTGCTGTACATTGGATTGAGAACCATAGAAGTGGAGGGTTGGAAAGGGCTCAAGAGCCATCTAATCCAACCCCCTGCTCCTAGGCAAGATCCCGTCTGTCACAACATCACAGACAGATGCTTGGGTAAAGGGACATCACACAACACTGGGAATGTTGATTTGTGGCACTACCCACTCTATAAAGTGGGACATTTAGGCCTTGGTCCTCTTGGATGCTGAATGCCCTCAGATCCCAAAGGAATCAAGTTGTATCAGAGTAGGAATGGGAGTTAAGAGCATTCAGCATCTACAAACTAGGTCCCAGCTCTGGTAATGTATTGGGATATCACAAATACTGGAGTGAAACAGCCCTCAGGGATTAAGGAGAAAGTTTCTGCTTGCACCAAAATTTCACAGGGATCAGCCAGCTCGTCAACTCTTGCTGATGAAAGCTCATGCCAAAATAAAGACATTTTTTGGGTTAGTCTTTAAGGTGCCACAAGACTTTTTTTGTTGCTGTTTTGAGAGTTATAGACTAACACAGCTACTCTTCTGGAATGTGGAAAGTGATCTAGAAAAAGTATGTAACAGAGTAATTTTGATTATTGTATATCCTGTAGTAATGCATCAGTATCAGCTTGCAGAACTAGCATAATCCTAAATGTTACCAACATCATAAAGGCTAGTCTTTCCATTTCTGAGCTCCTTCTAAGCTCAGAACTCAATTCTGAATTCTAGACAGAATTATAGAGAGGGCTGGGGAGTAGCTGGCTGTCATGGTACATGCGGGTACCAGTGATGTAGGAAGATGTAGAAGGCAGGTTCTGGAAGCTAAATTTAGGCTTCTAGGCAGGAGACTGAAGTCCAGAACCTCCAGGGTAACATTCTCAGAAATGCTTCCGGTTCCATGTGCAGGAACCCAGAGGCAGGCTGACCTCCAGAGTCACAATGCGTGGATGAGACGATGGTGCAGCAAGGAGGGCTTTAGATTCCTTAGGAACTGGGGAACCTTTTGGGGAAGGGGGAGCCTGTACCAATGGGATGGGCTCCACCTTAACCGGAATGGAACTTGGCTGCTGGCACTAAAAATTAAAAAGGAGTTAGAGCAGTTTTTAAATTAAAATCCAGGGGAAAGCTGACAGGCTCTGAGGAGCACGAGGTTCGGACCAAGGCATCTCCAAAGGATGCTGTTAATTCAGGGAAATTAGAATGTCCTAATACAGAGGATAGGAAAGAAGCTGAGGGAGCACAGGTGGAAATCAATGTAGAACAGACAAGTATAAATGATTCCAAAATACCTGAAAAAGTTACTTTTAATGAGCAGACTCAGAATAAAAATTAAAATAATACACTTAAGTGTCTGTATGCAAATACTAGAAGTCTAAAAAGTAAGGTGGGAGAATTAGAGTGTGGCACTAAATGATGATCTAGACATAATAGGCATATCCGAGACCTGGTGAAATGAGGATAACCAGTGGGATACTAATACTAGGGTAGAAAATATATCGAAATGACAGTGTAGAGGGTGGTTCTATGGCCTTTTTTACATGGACACTGCAGCAGACCCGGTGGGTGGAGATAGGTTGGGGAGCACACTCGGCGAACACCTGGTGGTGCCAAGCTGAGTGACGTTTACATGGATGGCGCCGCGGGGGGTTGTGGGATGGAAGGGGAGGGGCCGGCACACACCCAGCGGCCAAACACCCACCCCGGGAAACACTGAGCAAACACCCATGACAGTAACATGGACACGCGAGACACCGAACAACGGGGGACCCCTACCGAGCACAGTGACGGCACAATATGGCCGACTGAGGGCAAACGAAGCTGCGGCATGCAGCTCCGCCCATGAACTGCCAGATCCCGTGCAGGCGGGGTAGGAGGGAGCTGGGATGACAGGAGACATGCAGTAGCAGACCCAAGCCAGCCCCGTGACAGGCCCAGACAGCAGGGTGCCACACCCCCCCACCCCACCAAACACTGCCCACACACAACTGTGCACACAACCACACAGGGAAGGGCTGCATGGCCAAGGACGCGGGAGCCCCCCAGGAGGGGGCGGGGTGGGAAGGGGCACAGGGGAGGGGGGCAGAGACCTGATGCAGCAGGGGACCCCAACACACACACACCCCGGCAGAGGACCCCCCCAATCCTATGGGTCCCGGACGAGGAGCTAGGAACTGGACACATGCAGTCACGCCGGCAGGAACGGAAACCCACAGCACAGCCAGGCTGGCGGGGAATGGCAGCGGGGGGGGGGGGGAGGGACACCCAGACCACACCAACCGGCAGCAAACCCGCTGCAGAGATCCCCACACCAACAACGGATCTGTGAGGCCAACGTGGGGGGAGCATCACTAACATTGGGAGGGGGCAGGGCACCAGGACAGCAGCCAAGGGGATGGACCCCTGGCCCAAGGCACCAGGGGGGAAGGGGGGGGACAGAGACTGTGCAGGTGGGTGACAGAAGGGAACGCAGCCAGGTGGCTGACTGACTGCAAACAACCCAGCCCAGGGACAGCAGGGGACCCCCCAAAGAATACGGCAGAGCAGCTGCACTGATGCTGGGAGGGGGAGGTGGGTGCAGGATAACTGGTCCCTGCCAGGCAACAGTGCCACAACTACCAAGAGGTGCCCACACAAGAGACCAGGCCACACAGAGGAACAAGACACACACCCGGGGAAGGGGGCAAAGCAACTTTAATACAAGGGGGAAGGGTATGGAACACGGGAACGGTCCAAGGGAGATGGGGCGGCAGCACAGAGAGTGGCTCCCTGGGTCGGGGCCCCGGCCTCAATAGGGACACCAGCCCCATACCTGGTTCCAGCTATCTGCCTGGGTGCGGTCCAGGTGGTGCACCCACTCCAGGAGGTGCAGCAGCAGATGCACAACCTCCTCCTGCTCCCTGATCTGCTCGGCAATCATCGCCTCCACTAAGCGATGGAGAGAAGGGGCCATCAGGATGGGACAGTGGGCTCCAGCACTGTGGAACCCCAAACAGGCACCCGGGGAGAGGGCCCTGCACACACGCAGCACACTCACTGATCTCATCGTACAGGCAGGCCCCAGCGCAGAGATCCGAGGCCGCACGCTGCAGCTGGCCAGCCATCTGTGCCAGACGGAGAACGGCCAGGAACACAACCAGAGTAGCTAGAAGGGAGGAGGGAGAGGGAGAAGGAGACATGGTGCATGGAAAGGGAGTGGGTCAGCAGGGGTCGGTAACCACACAGCAAGCACGACCCATGCAGTGGCCAGGGACACCCAAGCCAGCACCCCACCCGCTCACACCAAGGGGGACCACGGGCAGCCAGCAACAGGCCCATACACAGCCCACACTCATGGTCATCTGCCTGTCGGGCCTGACACCTATCCATCGCCTACAGTGCAAATGGTGGCAACCAACAGGGGGCACCAGGAGCGGTGGAAGACGGAGTAGCCGAGGCGGGGTGACCAACCAATGGGTATCCCGCACCAGACAGCCCAGTATGTGAGTGCAAAGGCCCCCAGGGCAACACCATCCGGTAGGGAGGGGTTGGGGCCTGCTGATGCCCCCCCCCAGAGCTGGGGGTACAACTGAGAGCACCTCCAGGGGACATGAGCAGCATACAGTTGCCAAACGCACACCACAACGGCACAGCCAAGCCACCAAGGCGGCCTGCAACATCACCACAAGGAGTAGCAGGGGGTAGGCCACAAGAAGGGTGCCCGCACATGGAAGGAGGACAGCAGGTAGCCACCAGAACATGAAGGACAGCACTCACAATGGGACGCATTGGGCCCACACCACCCACAGGGGTGAACGCATGAGCCATCCTGGAGCCCGCAGGGGAAGCTGTCACGCACCACTGTATGCTACCCGACAGCCCCAGTCATTCAGAGCAGGAACTGCAGGGACCCCCATCACAGGAACCCACACACAAAGACAGAGTTGCAGTCAGGGGAGGGGCGTGTGGCATTGCACACAGACACGAATGCCCCCAAGGTGGTACAGACAAAGGCACAGACTTTATTAATGATGGGATGAAAGGGGGGGAACTGCCAAACAGAGGCCAGCGAAGGGGCGGTCAGAGACTCATGTCCGTTCCCCACAACCAGCACGCAGGGGCCCCGTTGCAGCCACCCGCAGCGGGAAGGAAGTGGTTCAGAACGCTACAGGGCTATGGGGGCCGGAGTGAAGGCAAGCAGCGATAGGTTCTGGCTGACAGACCAGTCTAACACCGGGTTACATGGTACCGTGGCCCAGAGCAGGGGCGGGGGTGGGGGTGAACGTCGGGGCGGCCCACAGCACAGGCACAGCAACAACAACACGATGGAGGGGCCATTCAGGATGCCCTGCTCATGGAGAGGCTGGAGGGTGCCCCTGAAACCGCTGGGCTGGAACCAGACCCTCCTAGGCCAATAGGTCCCGATGGAATCCCCAGGAATGCATATGCGCATCCACCATGAAATGGGGCAGGAGATGGTTCCCCATGGCAGCGACAGCCTTCACAAGTCATAGGCTCATCACTGATCAGATGGTGCCAAGTTCACATGTTGTTGGGGTCCCGGTCAGCAGGGGTCCTCCAACATCAGTGGGTAGCAGACCCAGCTACCCAAGAAGCACCTGGCAGTCCGATCGCAGATGGGAGATGCCACGGGCACGCAGTAGGATGCCGGTGTAGTCAGTAGCAACATGGGGCCAGCCCATACTCCAGACGTGCAGCCACCAGGTGGACAGCTGTGATCTCCTGTGCGGTCCAGGACACTACAACTGCAGCTGTTTAGTCCCAAAGAGGCTGTTGAAGGAGGGTGAAGCCGAGCTCCCCGGCACGCCTCCTGCAAGACCAACCCCTGAATGGATGACATATCATCCACATGTACCACGACAGGAGATTGAAGCCATCCATCACTGACGGGTTGCTCATCAGCAGCTGGACATCGTGGATCTGCCATAGCGTTCCCAACAGCATGTTGGCACAAGGCGACCACTCCTCCCCTGCATCACTGCTGGCCTCGGGGCCTGTTCCGCACCCAGCCATGACTGTTCCAAGGGCTGCTCCATAGCTTGCACAGGGATCCTATGGACAGGGACCCGAATTCACTGCACCAAAAAATCTTAAATTCTGCAACCAGTGAAGCCAAATTCTGCAAATTTACCGTGAGCATTAACATGTGCATAATTAACTTGATTTGCATAACTATGCATGCTGGGAAGCAAATTTGCAACAAGTTTGACATAGAATCACAACTTTGCTAATCAAACACAACTCAAATCCTCTGGAATTTCAGCACCGCAGAATTCCCGCATGGTGCGGGTGTCCAGGGCGCACAGGGCCAGGGGGAACAGATCACAGCCGGGTGATTGATAGGTGCAGAGGCTGCTCACAGGGCGAGTGGCTAAAGCAGACACAGTCACAGCTGTGTGGGCCTGGGTCAGGTCCCCCGGTGATGTAACACCTAGGTAGGTAGCTGCTAGGTTATCCTGCACTGGTGTTGGTGGTGCCCCCCCCGAATGTGAGTGTTGTGGGTGGTACCATGCTTCCTGTTGATGAACCCCCTGTGGGGAGGGCTGTCCTCTTAACAGTCCTGTCTGCCTGCTTCATGATCCTGGTGCTGGTGTTGGAGCAATGGGCCGAGCTACTACTGCTGGATCACCGCTTCTACAACCATGGCGTATGGTGCAGGAGAGTGGCCAACCTGCGCCGAGCTGCATCGTTGTGGTGGGCATGGAGGGTAGCTGTCCACCGACTGTCCATGTTCAGAACAGCGGTTTCCCAGGACATGTGCATGGTACTGTCCTGGTGGCCGCTCAATGTCTACAGGTGCCGTGTCACTGTTCCAATGCGGAGGCTGAATTGGATGCACTCTCGCACCAATGAATGATGGGAGAACATGCTGGCCACCTGGATGGATGAAGAATGGATGGACCACTTCCGCATGAACCGCTCACTGTTGGCCCGGCTTGGATAGTTCCTGAATTTACATCTCTGGAGGCACGAAACCAACACGCGGTATCCGCTGCCACCAGGGATGCACGTGGCCATGACCGTGTGGAGACTGGCCACCCCCAATTCCTGTCAGAGCATTAGGGAGCAGTTTGGGGTGGGGACCACGACCGTTAACAGGGCACTCCATGACGTGTGCGACCTGCTAGTTGAGCTACTGCTCGAGCAGGTCATACAGCTCCGGGATCCAGAGGTTGTGAACCACGGTTTCGAAGATGTGGGCTTTCCCCATTGCATAGAGGCGATAGACAACACCCACATCCCTATCATCCGACCCCCCCACACCAAGACGGACTACTTAAATTGGAGACAGGTATTCTCGATCAATTTCCAGGCCATGGTGGATCACCGGGCTTTGTTTACCGATGTCTATACCGGCCACTCTGGGAGGAGCCATGATGCTCGCATACTGCAGGCCTCCCCCTTCTATGCATGCATGTTTGACGGGGAGATAGCCCCCAACCTGTACTGTGTCATTGAGGGGGTCTCCATGGCCCCAGTGATGATAGGGAACCCCGCCTACCCGCTGAGCCCATGGCTCATGAGGGCCTATACCATTGCGCACACAATGGAGCGCCGACTCTTCAATGAATGGCTCTCATCGGCTCGGAACATGGTGGAGTGGGCATTCAGGCTGCTCAAGGGGCGTTGGCGCCTGCTCATGAACAGGAGCCAGTTTGATCTGCAGCATACCACCATCCTTGTACTGGCGGCCTGCATCCTGCACAGTGTCTGCGAGACTGGGGGAGCTGCCCTTGACTACCCCCCACCAGTGCAGAGAGAGGGTCCCATGCCCCTCTACCAACATGTCCAGGGTGGCACGTTCTGGCGCATATCTGAGGAGAACCGGGACACTCTGTGTCAGCGCATTGTCGCCCAGATGGCAGGCAACTGAGTAGGTCTGTTGACAGCCCCCCACCCTTCACGATACTGTGTAATGGGTAACAATAGATCCTGTTATGTCTATTCCCACAATCTGCTTGTGGCCTCTTGTTTGGGTTGTCGGGGTTCCCCAGTCCTATGAGGCCTGTGCCCTGTGCCACTGGGTAACCCACTGCCTTCTAGCCATGGCAAGCGAACTGCACCAGGCCTTGTCACCTCACTGGCTGTCTGGTGGCATGCCCGGTGCTCCATTGATGTAACTGTGCAGACCTGTACCCGGCCATGGAAGCTATGCTGTTGCCCACCCGGCTGCCTGCAGGCCAGAGACGTATGCTTCCGGCACCTGTCTCGTGAATGCCCTGCCCCCGAATGCATATGGAGCGACTCCTTGCCACCATGGTGTCCCCACTGACACACTGAACAGACTGGTAATGTAAAACACAGTTTATTAGGGGTTCTGTACGGGGGTGGTGGTGGTGGTGTTTCACTATTTGCGGGGTCTTCCCCGTGTCTCCCTCGGTGCACCACCGGGGCTCGATCCCCTGCGGGCCCTTGCAGCAGCCGTCATCCTTTGGGAGCGGTGGCCAGATGGCCCGGGCTCTCCGTTGTCCACAGGCCACTCCACGCCGGGCTGGGATGCTGGATCCTGCGGTAATGGAATGTAAGGTCTGTGTTACACCCTGCCTTGAACCGCCACAGCCCTTTCTGTGGCTCTCTGCTGTTCCCATTGTTCCCCACACAGCAGCCCCTCCCCCATCCCTCTGCACTTCGCTATGCCCTCCCCACTCCCCCCACCTTTCCTGACAGCTATGTGGTCTGGCTGGTGGGGCAGCCGATATGGGTGGTTGGTCATCTGGAGGTTCCAGGTTCACTGAGGGAGACCGTGGTTCCCGGAAAGGGGTGGTGGGGGTCTCAGAGGCAGCTGTGGAGGAACCGGGAGAAGTGCGGGCCAGAAGGGAAGCCCTGTGGGTTTTAGTGTTTACATGGACGGGCGGGTGTTGGACACCCATCTCCACTCATGGAGCATGCCGATTCCTTCCTGGCTGCTCCATGGGTGTTGGTGGGTGGAGTTGGGTGGATCGTGAATGCGCACCCACTCACATGTGGACGTTTACACAGGTACTCTCACACCCATCCAATGGGTGTTTATGGGTGTTTGTGGGTGGGTGCCATCCGTGTAAAAACAGCCTATATGTTAAAGACAGCATTGAGTCAAGTAGGATTACAATTTTACAGGAAGGGAACTGTACTCTGGAATCTCTATGGATAGAAATTCCATGTGTAACGAGGAAGTGTATAGCAGTGGGGCTATAGTATCATCCCCCTGACCAGGATAGTGAGACTGACTATGAAATGCTACCAGAGATTAGACAGGCTATTAAAGTCAGTAACATAATAATAATGGTTGACTTCAGTTATTCTTATATTGACTGGGAGAATGTCTCCTCCAGGCATGATATGGAGGTAAAGTTTCTAGATGCCATAAATGACTGCTTCTTGGAGCAGCTGGTCCTGGAGCCAAGAGGAGGAGCTACTTTGGATCTAGTCCTAAATGGAATGCAGAGTCGGAGTTTAAGATTATGGAAGCTCAGTCTTGTGTTGTTTGTTTGGATCAGTTTTGATCAGTATCACCCACTGATGCAGGGGAGGTGTTTGAGGGCAGTGAGGGCAACCAGTTGCGAACTAGATTCTTGCCTGTCCTGGCTGGTGAAAGCCAGCAGGGAGATGCTGGGGCCGTTCCTAGCTGGGGTTGTCAATGCATCCCTTCAGGAGGGTAGGGTGTCAGACATTCTTAAAACTGCGGTGGTTTGGCCCCTGCTTAAGAATCCATCTTTGGACGCTGACTCCCCGGCCAGCTATCGGTCTGTCTCTAACCTTCCCTAAAAAGGGAAGGTTATTGAACGAGTGGTTACAGTGGTAACTCATAGGGCGGGCATGGAGAGGGGGAGGGACACATGCCCAAAACAGAACAATTGGCTACTAGGGAAAATGTGTGAAGCTCCTATGATGAATTAATTGCTAATACAATTGTGTAATTTCAAACGTAAGTGTATATAAAAAGGAGCAACAAATCGCAAATAAAACAGTATACAACTCAAAAATCACCTTTCAAATGTACAATCTCATCCCAACAAGGCGAGTCTCTGGAATCTCCAACTTCAAAGAGTGCTTAGCCTCCTACCAATACTGGTCTATGTATTCCATGGAAAACCTCAAAGTATGATGTAAGTCCGTAAGTAATGTCCCACAACAATCTAACACCACACAAACAGAACGAAAGTAGCACAAAACAAACAGCAAACAAACAGAACAATTGGCTACTAGGGACAGGCCCGGACTTAGGGGCAGGCCCCGTAGACCTGGGCCTTGGGTGGTGTTGGAAATCCTGACTCTGGTACCACCCCACTCTGTTTTCCCCCCTTTTCTCCCTGTATGGTAGGAGGCTGCTGCCCGCAGCTGAAGCCTGCTGCCTGGGTCTGAACACGCAGTGTGGGGGTGGGACTTGGCTTGGGGGCAAGGCTTGGCTTGAGGGCAGCAACCTGAGAAGGACCTTGGGGTGCAAAATACCTAAGTACAGCCCTGCCTAGGGAAAATCTGTGAAATAATTACCAATACAATTGTGTAATTTCAAAAATAGTGTATATAAAAAGGAGCAACAAATTGCAAATAAAACAGTATACAACTCAAAAATCACCCTTCAAATGTACAATCTCATCCCAACAAGGCAAGTCTTTGGAATCTCCAACTTCAACGAGTGCTTGGCCTCCTACCGATACTGGTCTATGTATTCCGTGGGAAAAAAAGTATGACTTTGTTGATGCTATTGGATTCCTGGACACATTTCAGCCAGGCTTTTGTCTTGGGTATGGCATGGAGGTTGCACTTTTGGCCTTGGTCAATGATCTGCACCTGGAGATTGACAAGGGGAATGCTACCCTGTTGATCCTGTTAGATTTTTCAGCAGTCTTTGATACAGTTGACCACGAGGTGTTGTTGACACGACTGTGGGACCTGACAGGGGTGCATGGGGCCGCTCTTGAGTAATTACGCTTCTTTCTATTGGGGAGGTCCCAGAGAGTGGTGATGGGCAACTGCTCGTAAGCCTCTCGGGACCTCCCTAGTGGAGTCCCGCAGGGTTCCATTCTGTCCCCACTCTTGTTCACTGTGTATATGAGGCTGCTGTGTGAGGTCATTCGCAGGTTTGGGGTGAAGTGCCATCTGTACGCTGATGACACTCAGCTCTGTCTCTCTTTTTCATCCAACTCAGGCCCTGCAGTCTCAGGGCTTACCCGATGCCTGGCTACTGTTGGTGACTGAATGAGGATGAGCCAATTGAAAGTGAATCCAGACAAGACTGAGGTGATGATGGTTAGCCGGCCTTGTGACCTGGTGGGGATTGGGACTCCTATTATTGATGGAGTTCGGCCCCCTCTGGTCAGTCAGGTTTGCAGCCTCTCAGTGCTTCTTGACCCTTTGTTGCACCTGGTTTGTAATAAAAACGTTTTAGGTGCATCAGAAGCAAGAGGCTTGTTAGAGATTCAGTTGGGCCATTAAATGACCAAGGGGTGAAAGGGGCGCTCAAGGAGGATAAGGCCATTGCAGAGAATTTGAATGAATTCTTTGCTTCGATCTTCTCTGCAGAGGATGTTGGGGAGATACTCATGCCAGAACTGTTCTTTGTAGGTGATGAATTGGAGGAGCTGTCACAGATCATCGTGACCCAGGAAGAGGTTCTAGAACAAATTGACAAACTAAATAGTAACAAAACACCGGGACCAGATGGTATACACCCCAGAGTTCTGAAAGAACTCAGATATGAAATTGTAGACCTACTACTGGTAATTTGTAACCTATTGCTAAATCTGCCATTGTAAGCGAGGACTGGAGGGCAACAAATGTAACGCTGATATTTAAAAAGGGCTCCAGAGGTGAGCCTGGAGTGGAAACTACAGACTGGTGAGCTTGATGTCTGTGCTAGGCAAAATGGTGGAAACTATTATTAAAAACAGAATTACGGGGCATATTGATAAACATGGCTTAATGGGGAAGAGTCAACATGGATTTAGCAAAGGGAAGTTGTGCCTCACTAAAATATTGGAATTTTTTGACGGTGCGAACAAGCATGTGGATAAGGGGGAGCCAGTCGATATAGTGTATCTGGTCAGATTTTCAGAAAGTGTTTGATAAGGTCCCTCATGAGAGACTCTTGAGGAAATTAAAAAGTCATGGGATATAGGAGGCAGTATCCTATTTTGGACTGGTAACTGGTTAAAGGATAGGAAACAACGGCCTTTTTTACACGAGACGCACCCACTCATGCCTACGCAGGTCCACCGAGCAGACTGTGAAGAACTGCAGGGGGATCTTGCGAGACTGGGTACCTGAGCATCTAAACGGTAGATGAAATTTAATGTCGACAAGTGCAAAGTGATGCACATAGGGAAAAACAATCCAAACTTTATTTTATTTATTTATTTATTATTAAAATTTTTGTGCCGCCCCCTCCTGCTACAAGCATCTTGGGGCACTAACAGCATTTTAAAACACATAACTAAAAATACAATTAAAACAACTTTAAACCCCCAGATTAAAATAACCGATACCCAAACCCTCCCTAACCCAACCCAGTCCCCTGCCCACTACCCGCCTCCCCCACCCCTACCCACTCCCTTCCCTGAAGGCCTGGACGAACAGCCAGGTCTTACAGGCCTGGCGGAAGGCCAGCAGACTCGGGGCCAGTCAAGCTTCTTCTGGGAGGGAGTTCCACATCCACGGTGTGACCACCGAGAACGCCCTCTCCATTGTGGCCCCCCAGCTAACCTGGGGGACCTCCAAGAAGGCACCCCCGGCAGACCACAAAGATTGCCCCAGGACCTGAGGAGTGAGGCAGTCTCTCAGATAGGAGGGGCCCAAGCCATATAGGGCTTTAGATGTTAGAAAACCAGCACCTTGGATCGGGCTTAGAATGCTATAGGCAACCAGTGCAGAGTTTGGAGCACTGGTGTTATGTGCTCCCTCCATCCAGTCCCTGTCAGAAGACAGGCCGCCACATTCGGCACCAGTTGCAGCTTCCAAACCGTCATCAGGGGCAGCCCCATGTAGAGCATGTTGCAGTCATCCAGCTTTGAGGTGATGAACACATGGATGAGGGTGGCCAAGTCGGAGTCTGAAACATATGGCCGGAGCCTCTGCACAAGATGTAGCTGGTGAAAGGCTCCCTTCACCACCGCCTCTACCTGGCAATCCAGTTGAAGGCTGGGGTCCAACAGAACTCCCAAACTCCGAACCCAGGGAGCCAGCAGGGGACTGACCCCACAATGAGGGGAGCCATCACCCCCGTCACCCAACCCACCAACATCACCCCTGTCTTATCGGGATTCAGCCGCAGTCTGCTCTGCTGCATCCAGTCAGCCACTGCCTCCAGACACTGGGAAAGCACTGAGACTGCAGAGCCTGGGTCAGTTGAAAAAGAGAGGTATAGCTGGGTGTCATCAGCATATTGGTGGCAGCATACACCAAACTATCTCACAACCTCCCCCAGGGGTTGCATATAGATGCTAAACAATAATGGAGACAAAATAGAACCTTGTGGTACACCGCAAGAGAGGTCCTGGGGGCTAGATGTTTCAGCTCCCAACACCACCCGCTGGCTCCTTCCTGAGAAGAATGAGCAGAACCATCCAAGGACCATCCTGTCCACCCCCCCAGGGACCACAATCATCTCAGCAATAACCCATGGTCCATTGTATCAAAAGCAGCTGAGAGATTTAACAGGACGAGTAGTGTTGAACACCCTGAGTCCATCTCGGCGGAGGTCGTCCACCAAGGCCACCAATGCAGTCTCGGTGCCATACCCTGGAGGAAACCCCAATTGAAAAGGGTCTAGAAAACTGATGCCATCCAGGTGACCCCGGAGCTACTGGGCCACAACCCGTTCAATAACCTTCCCTAAAAAGGGAAGGTTAGAGATAGGCCGGTAACTAGCCAGTGCATCAGCATCCAAAGATGGTTTATTTAACAGGGGCTGCACCACCGCCTCCTTCAGGCACCCTGCCCTCCCGAAGGGAAGCATTGAACACCCCCGCCAGCACCGGCCCCAAGGTCTCCCTGGAGGCTTTCACCAACCAGGACGGACATGGATCTAATTCGCAGAAAGTGGCCCTAACAGACCCCAGGACACCCACGGCATCAGCTGGCGTCACTTCCTGAAATTGATTCCACAAAGATGGACCAGACAGGGCATCCATAACCCCAAGCACTCCTTCCTCTGCATCAATCCCGGCTCTGAAATCACACTGAATTCAAGCGATCTTCTATGCAAAGTAGGTGACAAACTCCTCACAGCAGGCCTGGGATATCTCCTCCTCCAGGCAGAGGAAGGCTGGACTGACCAGCCCCCTCACCACCCGGAAGAGCTCTGCCGGGCATGACTTTGCAGCAGCTATGAGGGCAGCAAAGAATTCCTTCTTTGCCACCCTCAAGGCCACAGCATAGGACCGCAAATGGGCCCAATGCTGTAGGCGATCAGATTGAGCGTGAGAACGATGCCATTGTCGCTCTAACCACCGTCCCTCCCACTTCATACACCGCAGCACCTCAAACCAAGGAGCCCTATGATGACGAAGCGGTGGCAGTGGATGCCTCGGAGCCACCTGGTCGATGGCGCCCTCCAGCAAGATGTTCCATGCTTAGAGAAGATCATCAGCCGAGCAGCCATCAAGGTCTAAGGACACCTCCCCCAGCGCGTACATTAAGTTCAGAGTTCGGATGGAACTCGACCCATTCAGTCGAGCGAACCGAACTTTCAAACCGAACTCGATTTTTGAACCGAACCGAATTTCCAAACTCGGCTCTGTTCACCCATCCCTAAAAGATAATATTCCATTTAGTTTAATGGGGTTTGAATTTCCAAACTTTGTTCTGAAGTTCGGAGTTCAGACCGAACTTGAATAGTTCAGTCGACTGAACCGAACTTTCGAACCGAACCAAATTTTCAAACCGAACTGAATTTTCGAACTCAGTTCTGTTCGTCCATCCCTATAAATTAGGAGTTACCACTTAGGAAAAGGATCTTGGAGTCATTGTGGAAAATACATTGAAATCCTCAGCTTAGTGTGCGGCAGCCATTAAAAAAGCAAATAGAATGTTCGTAAAGGGATAGAGAATAAAACTGAAAATATCATAATGCCACTATAGAAATCTATGGTGCAACCATACTGAATATTTTGTGCAGTTCTGGTCACCCCATCTCAAAAAAGATATAGTAGAAATAGAAAAGGTACAGAGAAGGGCAACTAAAATTAAAAGGGGTATGTAACAGTTCTCTCAAGAAGAGAGGCTAGATAGGTTGGGACTCTTCAGCTTGGAGAAGAGACTACTGAGAGGGGATTTGATAGAGGTTTATAAAACCATCAGTGGTGTGGAACAAATTAACAGGGAACAGTTATTTACCCTCTCAAATAGTACTAGAACAAGAGGATACTCCAATTAAATTAATGAGTAGGAGATTTAAAACAAATAAAAACAAGTATTTTTAAACTCAATTTACAATTAAGTTGTGGAATTTGTTGCCAGAAGATGTGGTCAAGGCCAGTAGTAGAGCTGGGTTTAAAAAAGGGTTGGACAAGTTTCTGGAGGATAGGTCCATTAGCAGCTATTAATTGGGTAGGTTTGGTGGAATGTAACCTCTTACTGTTGGGAGCTGGGAGTGAACAACAGGGAATGGATCATCCCATTGTGACCTATCAGGTACTTTTTCAAAGCGACCGAGACTGGTTACTGTCGGGGACCTCTCCCTCTTCCCTGTCCATCCTTATCGATGGGGACACCATCCATCCCGTTCCCCTAGTCCGTAGCTTGGGTTTCGTCTTCAATACTCACCTTTCCTTTAAACCTTACATTGACTCTGTTGTCAAGTCCTGTCGCTTTGCCCTCCATAACATTGCTCGGATTCGCCCCTTTCTCTCTGACTCCTCAGCCAAAACCCTTGTTCACGCCATGGTCATCTCTCACCTTGACTACTGCAACCTCCTCCTTGCTGGCCTCCCCCGCTTTCACCTGTCCCCCCTTATCTCCATCCAAAACTCCGCTGCTAGGGTCATCCACTCAGCCCGTTGCTTTGACCACATGCAGCCTCTCCTCTTCTCACTTCACTGGCTCCCCCTTCCCATACGCATCCTTCACAAACTCCTGGTATTCACTTACAAAACTTACCTCTCAGCCCTAATCTCCTTACACACTCTCTGCTCCTCCTCTGTCCCCTCCCTTGCTCTCCCTTGTCTCCCCTGCTCCCCTAACCGCCTTCGTCCCTTCTCCCTTGCTGCTCCCCATGCCTGGAACTCCCTCCGTCCCCACATCCGTCTTGCCCCCTCCCTCTGCACCTTCAAATCCCTCCTCAAAACCCACCTATTCCTCACTGCTTTTCCCGACGCCTGTTAGAACCTTCCTCTCAATATTTACTGTCTGTCCTCCCTGCAGACTCCTGCCTAACTGCAACCAAGCCAAGCACATGCACCTGAGACTTTGCATCTGCTTTAATGTTATTTATCCTTTGTCTCTCCCATTTTTAAAATGGGAACGACTTTTATACAAGTAACTAGATGTAGCCTCTTTACTTTTCACTTGCAGTTTTCATTGGCTTCTCTTTCTAGTTCAGCTATCTACTAGTGCCTATTGCTATTTGGATAGTGTGGCCTTAATTTTCAAAAATGATTTGTGATTTTGGCTGATTTTGGGTGTGCAGTTACATTTTACAAGAGGCCTGGTTTGCAGATGGAGAGTGACACCACTTTTGCAAATCAGGGTGTCTCAAGCTAGGTACATAGGATAACAAGGGCTTTCCCCTGATATTTGCTAAGCCAAGAGGGGTAGATTTTCAAACACTGTTTGGTCTTCAGGCCTTTCAGTCATGTTATAAGGAGGAGGATTTTCCCAAATACAAGAATGAGTTCTGTCACCCTGTGGCAGGGCTGTGCCACAAGATGGTGCCTGCCATGATGAAGAAATCACAAAATGGCCACCAGAAGGAAGTAGGGGCATGGCTAGCTGCATAAAAGGAAGCCAGCCCTAGGAATAGGGTCAGTCTAAACCTGACCATAAAGGAATGAACATAATCGGAGAAGGCTTTTGGAAGGAATCCTGAAGGGAGGAGGCCTAGACCTGATTAAGACACCTAAGAGCTGGAATAAGCTGATGTTAACTAGTCTGGGATGGAGTATTGGCTAGGCTACGCTTTGTATAGAGGGTTGACTGGCCAGAGGACTGGTGCCTGACCTAGCATTGACTGCATAAATAAATTATATTGCGTGCTGATACCCTCTGTGACTATGTGACTTCCCTGGGCACCGATCCTGCAAACGCTCACCCACACAAGTGGGACCCTGCTACATAACGTGGTGGAGAATGTGGGCATGTCTTACTACCTGTCATACCAGTGTCGCCCCAAGGTGGTACGGTCCTGGTGCAGGGTGCAGTGAGAAGAGGATTGTGCCCAGAGAGAGGAGTGCTCACAACAGGAGAAGGATCAGCTGGAGGATGCGCCCAGCAGCTACATAGGATAATTGAGGTGACGCAAGGAGCTCGCCCAAGGACGGAGACTTGAGCAGGATGGAGTCAGGAGGCTCGCCCACACAGATAAGGATATGGATCCCAAGCAGGGACAAAATGGCAGCTGGTGGAGTGCTCCCAATATGGTGGCAACCTGTGAATTTGTGGGGCTTTGTAGAGACAGCAACAGGACCCACCACGAAAAAGACTAGAAAGTGGCAAGTACTGGGGACCCATAGTGGTAGGTACTAAGCAGCACTGTCATACTTGTGGCCAAGAGGGACACGTGTGAAAAAGTTACCCACAAAGGTGGAATGGCCAGAGAAGATATTGGACTTTCGGTGGTCAAAGCCAAAATATATGGACCGGTGCCATACATAGTAGGTGTAGATATTGCTATATGCAAGGCCATATGGAAAGGAATTGTCCATATTTGTGGGGACCCTATGATAAGCCACAAGATGCTAGGAGAGAAACCTTTGCAGGGTATGTGGAGAAAAGGTGTTGGAACTGTGGGGTTGATGGACATATTAGAGGGAGATGTCCTTTTGGGCCATACCCCTTTTTTGAAAGAACTGGTAGCTCAAAGGAGGAGATGGTGGGGAACAAACTCCCAGATAAAAAATGTTTTAAGTGTTTCAAACCTGGACACCTTTGGTGAAGTTACCCTTGGTTAAGGCCCTAGAGGAAAAGTCAACCCCAATGTTGGGAGGGTCAGGCTATACAGGACCCACAAAGGCAAAACCCAACAGAAACAAAGGTGAGACCTCCATGGAGGGATTAAATGACCCAAACAAGGATAACTTTCATAGTTTTAGAGAGACTCTTCCACAATATGGGGGAGACTGTGAGAGCAGAAACCAGGCTGAAGGCTGAAAATGAACAGTTAAAAACGGAATTTAAGTGGTACAAAAATTATAGAAGCTATGAGGGAGGTAGTAGTAAGCAAGGGGAGTCCCAGGATGAAACTACTGAAAAAGAATAAAGTCATCTGGGTAAGAGATAATGGAACCAAGTACCATGAGCCTATAAATAGAGATTCTGAGGAGAATAGACATTATCCAGTAAGTTCATTAGGGAGATAGGATCTGGTTAGCATAGATAAATTTTGGAAGGACCGAGAAGAACAAAGAAATATGAGGTCTCCAGTAGACACACCACTAACAGAGGAAGAGGAGGAAGACTCAGTGCCATCCCTCGAGGCAGAGGAAGCAGAAGGCGTAATGGTGGAGGAGATAATGCCTCAAGACAGAGAGGAGGAAAAACAGAGCAGCTGTGGAAAGCTGAATCTTTAAGTCCAAGAGCAGTGTATCAGGATATTACTGCTGAGGTAGAGAGGGGGATAGAGTCCCTTAATGGATATACAAAGGTAGAGTGGGAAGGAGTAGGTTGGACCTTGGGAAAAGCAGTGTCCAAGAGAACTGAATATCTAGTAACAACAAGGAAACCCAAGAAGGGAATAGTAAAGACACAGGGGGTTTCAAGGTACCATCTGAAAGAGTTAAAAGTGAACAAAACTTAAGACGGCTAATGGTGTCCAAAGGAAGGGATGTAGATGGGGCCGAAATAAAGAAAATACATGGCGCCCAGGTAGAGGCTAGGAAGAAAGTCCTTAAGTATAGAGAAAGGAAAGTGGAACTTCCTGTGGAAACTGAGACCTCCTGAAGGAAGAGAGGTAAAACTTGGAAGGATTAGAATGGGCCATAAAGAAAATGTATAGCTGGGATTAAGCTAAATGGAAGATATTGCAAATAGCTTCTAATTAATACCATAACCCTGAGAGAAAGTGATGGGTAAAAATGATGGGCTACTTACACGGCCTGTACAAAGCTAGAGGTCCCAAGGGGGAGTGTCCAGATGGTATGGGTGAGCCGGCTTCCCAACCCCAAGAGGAGTAGTAACGGAAAGATGGAAAAGATTTAATGTTTCTAGACTGTAAGCTGGATAGAGGATAACCTCCCTGGCAGGAGATAAATTGTATGTGCAGAACATGAGTTGAAGGAAACTCTGTCTAGATACCCGGTGGAACAGGCCTGGCTATTTAGGGGAGATGTGGAGGCTAGGAGGGTGTTAGAACCCTAATTTGGGGTACTAGACCCCAGAACACAGTGTTATATTGTGGTTGTTGTGACTGTGTAAATGCTATTGTGACTATGACCTTAATGAACTTTTGTATATGGAAATGAGGTTCAGACAGAATTAACCTTTTGGTAATCCTGTGTTTTGGGGGGAAGGTGCGTGGCAGGGCTGTGCCACAAGATGGTGCCTGCCACCAGAAGGAAGTGGCCACCAGAAGGAAGTAGGGGCGTGGCTAGCTGCATAAAAGGAAGCCAGCCCCAGGAATAGGGTCAGTCTACACCTGACCATGAAGAAGTTAGGGATGGGCGAACAGAACGCTGTTCGGACGTTCGAATGTTCAGTCGTTCGGTCCGACATCCGAGTTCCGGTTCGGCTGTTCGGTTCGGCTGTTCGGTTTGGCGGAGTTTGGTTTGACCGAATTTGGCCAAACAACCGAAAATAGCGCTATCGATACCGAAACCGAATTTGAATTTTTTGGGGGGTTTGACCCTGAAACCACCCCTGGTCTCTACCCCTGGTGCCAGGAAGCCTGCTCCTCAGTTGTCTCCCACATTTTCCCCACCTTCCAGTCACATTTTTCCCACCCCCAAACTCATCCGAACTTTTCCGAACTGTTCGGCTGTTCGAGCGATCGGTTCGGACGTTCGGTTCGGTCATCCGAACAGGCCGAGTTTGGCCCGAACTCTGAACTTCCGAACTGCATTCGCCCATCCCTAAATGAAGTGAATATTTCTGGAGAAGGCTCTTGGAAGGGATCCTGAAGGGAGGAGGCCTAGACCTGTTTAAGAAGGATGAGAGCTGAAGTAAGCTGATGTTAACTAGCCTGGGACTGAGTATTGGCTAGGCTACGCTTTGTATAGAGGGTTGCCTGGCCAGAGGACTGGTGCCTGACCTAGCATTGACTGTGAGTATAAATAAAATTATATTGCATGCTGATACCCTCTGTGACTATGGACCTTTTTACACAGACACTCTTAACACCAATAAAATGGGTGTTACATTTTATTATACATAGTACAGGGCAACACTGCAGCCCTGCAACATGGGCCCTTTACTCACGAGATGCCTCCATCCAGTTTCGATGAGACGTCTGTGTAAACATGACTTGCGGTGGGTGGGATGCATTTCTCTGGGTGGAAATGGGTGGAGGTGTCTGTGTAAACACTAGTGGTGGGACCCCGGGCCCATTACCGGCTACCGGATTTACCGGTTACCGGTTCTGCGAAAACCGGATTCCTGGATTAAATCCGGTATACCGGTACCAGATTTATTTCATTGGTTTCAATGGGGCGCTGTGTCCCCATTGAAACCAATGAAATAAATTAATTCCCTCCCCCTCCC
>QEPC01014088.1:2446459-2465491 GCA_003113815.1 Sphenodon punctatus | reverse complement strand
AACTTTTCAAAGAAAGAGAAATCATGAGCAGCCTCTAACCAGAAGAAATAGCTCTGTGTATGGACAATCAGGCTGCTGCAGAGCCCAGAGAGAGTTAAAACAGTACCACTAGGCATTGATTTACTTCAACTTGTTGAGTAAATGATTTTACTAACTGAAGAGATGACTGAGCAGCAATTTTCAGTACTTGGTTCAGCATCATAGAATTTTACCTTAGAAGGTCATATCGTTCATCCTCTTGCCATTAAGCAAGACCAATTATAAACATCTAGGAATAGTTTGTCTAAATTATTGTTTATAACTGCACTGATAGATTCCACAGCTTTCTGTGGTTATTTGTTCCGCTGTCTGGTTGTGCTTAGGTTTAGAAAACATTTCCTAATATGTTAGCCTATGTCTTTACATCTTCATTTAAAACCCATTACTTCTTGACCTAGGCTTAGTGGCCATAAAAATAACTGATTCTCCATCTTTTTTGTGGCTACATGTTAGATACTTGAAAACTGCTAACATATCCACCCTCCTTCTTGGTGGTCTTTTCTCTAGGCTAAGCATACTCAGTTCCTTCAGTGTTTCCTCATATGTAAGGTTGTCACCTCTCACGGTTTGACCTTGAGACTCCCATAGGCCAAAATGGGAGTCTCAGGGTCAAACCATAAGTGGCAACCGTACCCTCATGGATTGAATTCTAGCCTCTTTGTCAACTTGGTTGCTCTCGTCTTAATCCTCTCCAGGTAGTTGACATCCTTTCTTGAAGCGTGTGTGGGTGTGTGGTCTCACCAGTACTAAGTGATGTGGCAATATTCCCTTCTGCGACTTGAATAGATGTACTCCAAATTACATTTGCATTTTGACCACAGCATCATGTTGTCAGAGTTGCTACCCTTAAGCCACGGGAATGGTTTTAAAATCATAAGAGTTAAAAATAATAGATTATGGTTTCTTTTTACTTGCTTTCTGGTTTCTGAGCCTTTGGGTCACATACTTCCCATATCTTCAGACTTTTCCCTGCAATCACAAAGGCTAGAACTTTACATTTTTAAAAAGTAAATTTTAAAGTAAAAGTCACGAATTTTTCATGACTTTATGAGTTCCAGTAATTCAAGCTTTTAGAACTCCTAGAATTGCAAGACTTGCAGTTAACTCACAAGAGTGGGCAACTCTGCATCACTGGCTGTGGCTAATGTTCTATTATAACTCCCAGTTCTAAGTTAGGAAAAATTGCAAGTAAATTTTACTTTGGCGTGGATATTGGCTTTTGCACAAGCCCAGAATAACATTTTATAATGAGAAGCTTTCAGATTTTGAATGTGTACAAATCTGTGCAAGGAATATATGAATTCACATAAAACCCAAATTTGGATGGAATGCTACCTGATGCAGAAAATGGCTTCCAGCTTCTTCCATAACAGTAATTAATTAATTAGGTTTTCCTACAGCCCCATTTCTTCCCATTCCACAGTCCCACATGAACTTACTTTCTTCCCCATGACTCTACTTCAAGAAATTCTGACCTATCCAACCTAACATTAATAAATTCTGCGTTGGCCACCCTAAGCCAATTAATTTTGTTTCCTCCTCCAGCCTTAGAAACAACATCTTCCACAACTAGAGCTGACACCTGGAGAGATGCTTTGACTTGGAAAAAGGTGGGGACAAGCTGAAAGAGGGCAGGGCAAAGGGAGTTTTCCACTCCTTTCTGATGTGGCCACACGAGCATTGTGATGTCACAGTGCTCCACAGGGGACAGGGCCATGTCAAAAGGTGGGTGGGAGAACCTCTTTGCCCTGCCCCTTTACAACATATCCCTGCCTCTTGTTTCCCCTGTAAAAAAATTGTAGTGGCACCTCAGAGAATCCAAAGAGAAAGAAGCTTCACCCAGAACTTGGAGATGCTGCAACAAAACTTGGAGACGCCTAGCCTCACCCTCACATCTCACTCTCAATCCCCAGGGTACCTTTGCTCCTGTAGCTGTATGTTTTTCACCCCCTTTTAGGCCTGTGAAGAAACAGTTCTAGAAGCTTTAAGATCACTTTTACACAGACACTCTAACACCGATAAAATGGCTGTTACATTTTATTATACATGTTGCAGGGCAACACTGCAGCCAATCAACAAGGGCCCTTTTCACACAAGATGCCTCCACCCAGTTTCTCTGGGTGGAGGCGTCTGTGTGAACACCACTTGCGGTGGGTGTAGGTGGGTGTGTGCTCCTGTGCAACACCCATCTCCACCCACCACCCACTGAGCAACGGACACCACTGCTGATTGCTCCGTGGGTGGGTGGTGGGTGGAGATGGGTGTTGCGTGGGAGCACACATGCACCTACACCCACCGCAAGTGGTGTTTACACAGATGCCTCCACCCAGAGAAACTGGGTGGAGGCATCTCGTGTGAAAAGGGCCCTTGTCGATTGGCTGCAGTGTCGCCCTGCAACATGTATAATAAAATGTAACACCCATTTTATCGGTGTTAGCGTGTCTGTGTAAAAGTGGCCTAACTCTTTTTTCAAGGCCTGGAGGTACAGTACTGGTAGTACTTCTTCCGCAAGGGCATTTCTGGGGATTCTTCACAGCCTGCTCCGAATCTCCTCATTTCCCCAAGGTTGGAATTGGAGAGCTAATGAAAGGGAGAGCAGGAAGGAGTTGCGTCATTGCTCACAGGAGGAGGATGAAGAGAACTGGGCCTTTCCTCACACACCCCCTTATAAAAATGGAGTCAGTTCTCCCTTCCATCCAAATGCTTCTGTAGCTCCTGAGGGGAAAGAGGAGAGCTCTCCTTGGTACCTCTGGCTCTTTTCAAATGGGTGGGCATGCATAAGAATGCCACGGGTCACCGGCGGCAGTGGGGCGGTGCCCATGGGAACACCACCGGTGGTGGGTGGGGGTGCGTGCACATTCCCACACTCCACCCATCTCCACCCACCTCTACCCGTCACCCACGCACGGAGCAATGGGCTCCAATGCTGGTTGCTCCGTGTGTGGAGATGCCAGGTGGAGGTGGGTGGAGATGGGTGCGCGCCCGTGGGAATGGGTGCACACCCATCCCCCCCCCACGCATCGCAGCCCATTTGAAAAGGGCCTCTGAGTGCTGGGCCAACCCCTCTGAATCCACCCCTCTATTCCTTTTAAATTCACCCCTCTGAATACTGGGCCCAGCTGGGTCTCTGCCCCAAATAGCACTCAGTCTGTTGATGTAACAGCTACAAGTAATCAATATTTTAAATGCATATTGTGGGGGTTTAAAAATAATGGGATATTTTAAGAAAAAGCTTATTGTGAATGCTATAAGCACTTTGGAGAAAAATCTGACAATGAAACCATTTGTAAGATAAGTCATAATTTCCCTGACCTGCTATTTAAATCTACAAGACTGAAGCTGAAATTGTTCAGTTATTGGAAACAGAAGTTTAACTCTGGGTTCAGTTCAGGTTGTGAGAGTGGGCCCATTAAAGGTCAGCATGGGTGGATGGGTGGGTGGGTGCAGAACTGACTCTTGAATTAATAAAACCCACATTTCCTTGGATTTTCCTTCATTTTCACCCCAAACGCCACTTGTTTCAAACTCTTTTTTCTGATGTGTCTGTTTGAAAACTGCGAGATTGTTGAGTATTACTCCCCAGGCTTCAGCTTTCTTCTGTGAAAAATCAAACAGATCTTCACAGCAAATAGTCTTCCTAATAAGGGGTTATTTGCCTTCTTATATATTTGGCATTTATTGCAACATTTAGCACTTACTGAAATTAAGCTCATACCTGCAAATCACCTGCACAGCAATGGGGAAAAAAATCCCACACCAACAAGAGGGCTCATTCTGACGTTCGCTTAATTTGTACAGCCGCGGCGGCGGCAAAATTTGATTTAAAAGCAACACGCACTTCCGGGTTGGTGTGAATGCATCTAGTGCGCACAATTCAGCGTTATGCCAAATTTTTGAAATGTTGGTTTGAGCAGCTTTTCAAACCTCACTCCACCAGTTCTCATAACGCTGAATTGTGTGCACTAGGTGCATTCACACCAACCCGGAAGCGAATTAAGCGAACGTCAGAATGAGGTCAGAGTATCTCTCTTTTGACTTTCCTACTGCTGCCTTTTAAAAGGTATCCCAAGCTCTGAATGTGGTGGATATCTGACTCCTAATGCAAATTTACTTCATTGGGGCTTTGTCACACAGCAGCACTTAGGATTGCAGCCTGTGACCATAATCCTCAGTCTTACTGCAGAGTAGTTCTATTCATTTAAACGGGGTAACTCCTGAGCAAGTGGTTTGCTAAGTGCAGCCTATATGACATAAAGACAGCCACTATTCCTTTAACTAATTATCAAACACCAGACGTCTTGCAGAATGAACAGAAGTGCGTGGTGTTAGATTTCATTTATAATAAAATTTATAATGTGTTGTCAACAACATCATAAAAATGTACACCAAGGAAACATGGTATGACTATTGCTAAGAATTGTATGTATCTTTCAGCAACACACTCCAGCAGGATTCTCTGCAAACAGAAGCTTGCCTTTACGGAGCTTTCTGAATAATTCTTTGAATTGTTTGTTTGCTTGTAGTAGAACTAGACATTTAACAAATGCTTTGAGAAGTGCTGAATAGCTGCTAAAATAAATGATGCACAAACAAGACTTATGTCATGTGCATCTGTGCAAGAAATTGCATGGAAACACTTATTCCTGAACTAAAACGGCTGCTGGTATTATTTTGATGTAAAGCTTTACTGTAATAGCATATTAAGGTGTTCTCTTGATGCTACATACAATATGGATCCTTCAGTTGTAAAGACTTACTCCTTTGTGTAAAGTTGGTACATTAGTTTTCATCTTAATCTTTTTAAAAATGTCTTTGTAGTTGGAGAAATCCATTTCTCGACACAAGCAGCTTTATCACCATTGCTAATTGTTGTCTTTAAAAATGCCATTGTCCTGAGTGGAACAGATTTATTAATCTGTAAATTAGTTTGGCAGTTCACACAGCATAAGCTTCAGTTCTCTTGAAGCTGTAATCCTTAAAATTAATGAACATGGTATGTCAGAAGATCTTCTTATTTATCATATCTCCCCTTACTCTTCTTTAAGCTGAAGAGCCCCAACCTACCAAGCCTCTCCTCATACGGGAGCCCTTCTATGCCCTTGATCAACCCTCTAAACATCTCATGGGCCAACATGCACCTGGAGGAGACGGCTTCAAAGTAAATAAAGCAGGGGCACACTCCTCCATCCATTCAAAACAATGGTAATATCTCCACTGACTTTAATGGTGGAGGATTATGCCGCTGGCAGTGATAAGAGGTGAAGAAGAGATACTGCAGTGAGGTTTCTCCAGAGACACTTTCCCTCTCTTGGCTTTTACTGCAGTCTTAACCTGTGCTGCTAACTACATGTCAGTTACATGGTAAACTGCATTTGTGAGTGTAAACAAACAAGAGGGTAGCACTCTGGAGTCTATGTTCGGTCCATGGAGTTCCCCACGCAATCCCCACTCATATGCTCAGGTGGAGGCTGTGGCGAGGGGTGCCTTTCGCCAACTACATCTGGTACGTCGGCTTAGGCTGTATGTTTCGGACTCCGACCTGGCCACCATCATCCATGCTTTCATCACCTTGAGACTAGACTATGGTAACGCACTCTACGTGGGGCTACCCATGGTGACGGCCTGGAAGCTGCAGCTGGTGCAGAATGCGGCGGCCTGTCTTTTGGTGGGACTGGGCCGCCGAGAGCACATTACACAAGTACTCAGTTCTCTGCATTGGCTGCCAATAGTCTTCCGAGCCCGATTCAAGGTGTTGGTGCTGACCTATAAAGCCCTAAAGGGTCTGGGCCCTGTCTATCTGTGGGACCGCCTAACCCCCCCGGGTACTGGACTGCTGTTCCGCCAGGCGTTTGGCAGGGGAGATGGGTAGAGGATGGGATTGGGGGGGGGGGGGAGTGATATGTTTTTATAATTTTATCGTTTTATAATTGTTGATCTATGTTGTTGTAAGCCGCCCTGAGCTGCCTGTGGCAGGAGGGGCGGGATATTAAGTTGCTAAATAAATAAATAAATAAAAATAATAGGATACGAGGCAGAGCCAAACCTAGCTATCTATTGTGACTCTTAATTTCATACTTCGGCATAGAACCCTATGCCCACCTCTTGTAGTTTTGACCTTGATACTCCAATAGGCCAAAATGGAAGTGTCAGGACCAGAACTATGAGGTACCTAGCCCTCCCCCAACAACTTTCAAAGGTGCTAAACACCCCCAGTCTGGCACCTTAAAACGTTCCTCATCAGCCAGTGCCCCTCTTCCCCTGACATTGGCCTCTTATCTTTGATTGAATATTCCCACTGCACCAGTGCTCTCTGTTCAATATGTTGAGGTATTTGTTGTTGTTTTATTTCAGTGAATAGATCCTAATAGAGTTAAGATTTGGTTCATGGTTTTACTATACAAAAGTCCTAGCTAACCAATCAGAACCACACTTTGCTCCACCAGAACTAAATTCATGCATTGCTCACTAATTGCAGTGAAGTTATATCCAGGATCAATTTGTTTTTCAAACTCTAAAACAGCTTGCAAATAGGATGTGTCTGAAACCTAGTGCAAATTTTCTCATTGGTTTGCCTCTACAAACACTTTTAGTTGAGGGAGAGAGGAGGAAGATCATGCATGCTCTTAACATGGTTGATGAATGAGAAGTGCTGAGACAGCCTACTATAATAATGTGATGCAGGAGGCTGATTGTAGGCAAACTGGCCATTATCTTTCTCTCTGATGATCTCTCATGTTTACACTTAAGACTGAGATTCAGTTTGGTTCCATGTGAGTTGGCTCTTACAGCACCTGTAAAGAGCAAATTTAACACTGAAGTACAAAGAAGCAGCATTCCTCCTTACAGCTTTTGGGAAGGCAGAGAAATTAAAAGTATGCACGATCCTCTGAGTGGATAGTACCGGTTGTGTGGGCTCAAGGTCCACTGACACAAATGGAGTTTGTGCCTGCACTAAGTGCTAACTGGCACTGTTTTCAGAGGACACTGCTGTGAGACTCAAAGTGCCCCATATATTTCTAGGAAGGAGGTTGCACTGGATGTGTGATGGCCTCACTGAGATGGTAATGTAGTGCCTTGTAGAGCTCCCTGGAGCTTGGAGGCTCAGAGATGTTAGACATCTTTGGTGTGGCTACACGAGACACCGAGGGAAGGCTATCACGTTCACACCTTGGGTAGCCTTAACCCACCCTGGGCAGCCAGGCCATGCAATGCAGTGCAGTGCAGTGCATTGCGTGATTGGCTGCCTCCAGATATTCCACCCCCCCACCCCCACGTATTGGGGCAAGCAACTGGCTGCTATGTGGGAAAAGTCTCAGGATGTGTTGCATAACAGCTGTACCCCACATAGAGTCACAGTCACAAGGCTGGAAGGAATCTCAAGGGTCATCTAGTCCAGCCCCCTGCACCAATGCAGGACCTGCCACACCCCAACCATCCACCCAGAGAAATCCCACCAATAGCTACAAGTAGAGTCTGGGACCAACCAGAGCACACTGATGCCTGAACTAGCAGGAAATAATTTAATTTTAGGAAAAGAGGATCCAGATGTCCCAAACAGGCGAGCCACACCCATGCTGCAGGGGAAGGTGAAAACACTCAGTCAATTGCCAATCTGTCCAGAGGGAAGATTCCTTCCCAGCCCCAAATATGGCGATCAGTTAGACCCTAAGCATGCACACAGGCCCCACCGGCAAGGTACCTGATGTACACTATACTACCCAGGCTTCAGAATGCGCCAGCAGTCCCACCTCCACCTGCAGACTACTTTGATGCTACAGGAAGGAAGGGGGTGGGGGGGAATCCAACATGTATTGCTGGGCGGGGGACGACAACCGAAACACCTTGTCCTGCAGCATCAAATAACAAAAACTCCTCACAAGGTATATGTCATAAATTGATTCAACTCCATTTTGAAGCTATTCAGATTCTTTGCTCCCACAACTGCCCCTGGAAGCTTATTCCAGTAGGCCACTGCTCTAATTGTTAAAAACCTTCTAATTTCCACCCTAAACTTATTGATAGCCAGCTTGTATCCATTAGTTCTTGAACCCACACTCCGTTTTAGACCCTTTTTACACGGAAGCCTCCCCTCCCTCGTCCACGTGTGCGGGTGGGTGGGTGTGTCCGTGCGACTGCCGCGGAGGGTGTGTGTGTGTGTGTGTGTGTGTGCGCACTCCTGTGCTCCACCCACCTCCACCCATCACCCACGCATGGAAGCATTGGTTGTCTTTACACAGACAGCCCCACCCACTGCTGGGTGTTCCGGCGGGGGTGCGATGGGGGTGACATCCCTGCAAATGGGCCAGCGGTGGGTGGGTGGATAGGTGTGCGCTGGGTGTGTGCCTATGTAAACACCACGGGTGGTGGGTGTTTGTGTGTGCGTGCTCATGACGCACACTCATCTCCACCCATGGGGCCATCCGGAAAGCCGGAGGAAGCCCCGTGTGTGTCCGTGTAAAAGGACACACACACCTCCACCCACCACGTGAACATACCCATCCCCCCATCCACTCCCGCCCATGTAAAAACGGCCATTGGGGACAACAGAGGTGCCTCCATGGGTGGAGGTGGGTGGGCGTCTGTGTAACGGGTCACCTGCGCACCACCCACCCATCCTCCCACACACTTGTGCCCGTTTGAAAAGGGCCTTAGTTTGACCAAATCTTCCCCTTCTATTGCATTAACTCCCCGATATATTTATACAATGTAATCCTATCTCCCCTCAGCCTTCTTTTTGATAGGCTAAGTAAGCTAAGCTCCTTCGGCCTCATCTCATAGGGTAAATCCCCCATCCCTCTAATCATCCTGGTAGCTCTATGCTGCACTTGTTCCAGTTCCGGTTCATCCTTCTTAAACATGGGTGACCAGAACTGAACACAGTACTCCAGATGCGGTCTTACCAGAGCCCTTACAGTGGCAACAATACCTCCCTATCCATGCTGGGAATACTACGCCTAACACATCCCAGGATAGCATTTGCCTTTTTTACAACTGCATCACATTGACGACTCGTAGGCCCTTTCCACACAGACACTCTAACACTGATAAAATGGGTGTTACATTTTATTATACATATTGCAGGGCACCAATAGAGCACACCTTCAGCCCTGCAACATGTATAATAAACTGTAACACCCATTTTATCAGTGTTAGAGTATCTGTGTGAAAAGGAATATAGTCCTTTTATGATCTATTATAACCCCCAAGTCCCTTTCCTCCTTTGTTGTTTCCAACTGATGAGTTCCTAGCTGGTAACTAACATTCTTCTTATTAAACCCCAAATGCATAACCTTGCACTTTACACTATTAAATTTCATCCTATTCCTAACACTCCAATCCATGAGGCCATCCAGATCATCCTGTACAATTTTCCAATCCTCTTCTGCATTGGCAATTCCTCCCAACTTGGTATTATCAGCAAATTTCATTAGCACACTCCTACTTCCCTCACCAAGGTCATTTATCAATTATCTACCCTGTGTGAACCCATGCTGCATTTCATCATATTTTCCCTTTGCTAGCATATCATTAATTATTCTCTCTTACAGTATCTGTTCCAACGTCTTGCATACCACTGAGGCTAACAGGTCTATAGTTACCTGAGTCATTTCTACTTCCTTTCTTAAAGACAGGTACAACATTTGCTATCCTCCAACCACTAGGTACCACTCCTAAATTAATCAATTTATTAAATATCATAGTTAATGGGTATGAAATTTCATATGCTAGTTCCTTCAATATTCTTGGGTGCAGATTATCTGGTCCTTCTGATTTGAATATGTTAAATACTTTTAGTTTTTCCTTCACTTGTATCGAGGTAATCCCCATTACCCCACATTCATCATCAACTATCCTGTCTTCAGAACAATGGACCCTATCATCATTCTTATTAACAACTGATAGTGTGTTAATTTAGAATTTGGGCCATGCCTACATTATCATTGATCTTTACTCCATCCTTACTATACAGTGGCCCCACTTGTTCCTTTCTTTTGTTCTTATTATTTATGTAACTATTAGGGCTCGGACATCAGGGCAATTACCGGCTACTGGATTTACCGGTTACCGGATTTTAAAAAACTGGATTGCGGATTTGTATCAGTTTACCGTTACCGGATTTGTTCCATTGATTTCAATGGCGAACTGTCCCCATTGAAATCAATGAAAAACAAAAAACAAAACCTCCCCCCTCCCAGACTGTGTGTGCATATTTGGTGCACCCCGCACCCACCCTGCCCAGCCTGGATTAATTATTATTATTTTTTAACCCTAAGTCCCTAGTAGTGCGGGCTACGGGCCGCCGCCGGCGACCCAGAGCCCGCACCAGCAGGTACGATCCCTGGGGTGGGGGGTGGTTTAACACCCTCCCCACCCCAGGGATCATATCACCCTATGTACCTACCTCCCCACCCAAGGATCACCTACCTTGCGCTCCGGGCAGCGGTGGCGGCAGTCCGACTCTGGCGGCTTCAGCGCTGGCTGTGGCTGCCAACTTCAGTGCTACTAGGCCTTCCGGGGAAACCCGGAAGTTCACTGGAAGGCTTAGTAGCACTGAAGCCAGCAGCCACAGCCAGCGCTGAAGTCGTCGAAGTCGGACCGCTGCCGCCGCCGCCGCCCGAAGTGCAAGGTTGGCGATCCCTGGGTGGGGAGGTAGGGTGATCCCTGGGCTGGGGTGTGTGTTAAACCACACCCCAGCCCAGGGATCACCCTAGTACAACCGTACCTACTACCTGCTGGTGCGGGCTCTGGGTCACCGGCAGTGGCCCGGAGCCCACACTAGCAGGGACTTTGGGGGAAAATTTTTTTTTTAAAGCCAGGCTGGGCAGTGTGGGTGGGGGGTGTCCCCCCTTCCACCCATGCAGCCTGGACTGGGGAGGGAAAGTGGAGGGTTTTTTGTGTTTTTTTTTTACATTGCGGCTATTCATTTGAATGGCCACAATATAAAAAAATCTGGTACGGGGAATCTGGTAAATGGGCTGGATTACTGGGTTTAATCCGATACTGCCGGTACATGAAATACCAGCAGTATCGGATACCGGAAGATCCGGAATTCCCACCCCTTGTAACTATAAAAACTCTTACTATTTCTGGGCAAGTTCTAACTCAGTTTGACTTTTAGCAAGTCTTACTTTATTCCTACATATTCTAACCTCATGGAAGTACTTTGCTTTACTAAGCCCGTTTCCCCACTCCCTATAGCAGGGATGGGGAACCTTTTTGAGGCTGGGGGCCGCATTGTCGGTCCCCGAATGTGCTGGGAGCCGCATGTCAAAGTCAATTAAAATCAATTAAAAGTAATTAAAATCAATGAATCAAACAATTTAAAGCAAGTAAAATTATTACAATATTCATACACACAGAGAGAAAATATATACACACACACACAGAATACACACACACGCTGCCTCGCTTCCGGACTCACCTGCGCCCGGCTAGGCGCTGGTCTCATCCCCGTACTCAGCAGTGTTGGTGGCGGCGTCCCGCCCGCTGGTGCGGGTGCCCTGGCCCAGCACCTGGAGGGGCAGCTTGGCGCCTGGGTGTGGTTAGCAGCAGAACCCGGTGGCACAGCGCGGAGTGTAGGCCCCGCAGGGCTCTGCCTGCAGATCATGCAGCAGCCACAGCCAGACTCCAGTAATAGCTCCGGGCAGGTCAGTTAGATAAGGCCTTCCCCATTGTGTGTGGCCCACAAAGCCCCCCTTGGGCCACAGCGAGCTGGGCAATGGGCTGCATGCAATGGGGAACGCCTTAGAAGTTGTGGGGCCACGGGAACAAGCCCTGCGGGTCGGAAGTGGAGCATGGGCTGAAGGTTCCCCACCCCTGCCCTATAGACTCTCTGCTTATTCTTGATATCCTGTTTGATATGATTATTCATCCAATTGGGTCTAGAACGTCTTCCTACAAGATATTTCCCCTTTCTAGGTATGCAAATTTTAAAAAATCCTCTGAACCTTGGACTTGAAGAAATCCCAGTCATCCTCCACATTACGGCTCCGAATTTCCTCAGTCCAATTTACTTCCCTAATTAGTTTCCTTATTTTCCCAAAATCTGCCTTTTTAAAATAAAAAACCCTAGTTAGTGTTTTATTATTAAGTATCCTTCCAACTAAATTAAACTGAATTATTTCATGACCACTAGAACCAAAGTTATCTCCAGTAACGAAGTTATCTATGATATCTTCGCTATTTACTAGAACCAAATCCAGAATAGCATCTCCTCTGGTTTTCTGAGTAACAATTTGATGAAGAAATTTGTCATTTATCATATCCAAGAATAGATTGGCCCTACTCTTATTAGTAGCATTAATTCTCCAATCGATATCTGGAAAATTAAAGTCTCCCATGATCACACAGTCACCAGTAGTATGTCTTTCTTTAATGGTATTAAGTAAGTCTATGTCCATGTTCAAATCTGAACCTGGAGGTCTATAGCAAACTCCTACTACTGTTTGAAAAGATCCCCTTTACCAGCCTTACCTAAGGTAATATTTGCCCAAATCGATTCTGTTTTCTCCATATCATCATTCCTTATTTCTTCACTATCAGTCATATTACTGATGTACAATGCTACTCCTCCTCCCTTTCCATTATTCCTATCTTTCCTAAATAATATATATCCTTCAGTTCCTGTATTCCAGTCATGACTACTATTCCACCAAATTTCAGTTATCCCTACGATATTGGGTTTTACCTCCTCTACCAACAATTCAAATTCGTCCATTTTGTTACCCAGACGCTTTGCATTAGGATACAAACATTTAAGATGTTTTCTACCACTCTCCTGCAATGATCCATCTGGATTACTATTGTTATCTTAACCGAGAGCCGTCTTGCTGTCCAAATGATCATTTCAATCACCATTCATAACACTATTCATAATACCATTATCCTCACCCCCCTTCAAAGCTAATTTAAAGACCTCCTCACATAGTTAGCAAACTGATCACCAAGAATTCTTTTTCCACCTTTAGTTAGATGAAGTCCAACTTTTCGCAGAAGTCTAACTTCTTGAAATCCCATTCCACAATTGAAGCCAAAGCCTTTCTGATGATACCATACATGCAACCATCTGTTAACCTTCATGATCTGACTGATACTTCCTTGACCCTTGCTTTCCACTGGGAGTATACAGAAGAATACCACTTCGCTCTTCATCTTCTTCAGCCTCCTTCCCAGAGCCTCAAAGTCATCTTTAACCCTCTCAGTATTATTCCTTGCAACATCATTTGTTCCCACATGAATGAGCAGTATTGGGGAGTGGTCAGAAGACCCAAGGAGCCTTGACAATCTCTCTCTAATATCTCTAATTCTGTGAGGACTCGACGGGGAGTCCAGTGGGGCCGCATGCCGCACAGAACCCCCAGCCCACACCTTCCTCCCGGCACCTTGCCGCTTTCCCAACCTGCACTGGCCCCGTCTCCTGTGAGTGAAGAGCCGCTTGTCCCAGAAGGTCCCGGAACGCCACAACAGGAGATCGCTGCAGACGTGGCGGCAGAGACAGCCACACACCCTCAGCCTTATGGTGTGTCCATGGATCTGCCGCTGCTGGGAACGGAAGTCACGCCCCCAACCTCGCCCCAGGGCCACGGCATTCACTGCGCCTATGGCAACGCCTCCAGGAACAGTATAAAGGAGGCCCACCGGTATCATAGCGCTGCTGGTGATCGGAGTTTACCCTGTGAGACCGGCCCCTCCTGCTGTTCCGTGTGACTATTGTTGTTATTGAGTTTGTGCTTGGACTGAGTGATTGGAGTGTGACTGCCGAGAGTGCGTGGTGCGAGTCTGTGGTGAGTGTCTTCCTTCAACTGGTAAGTGTGGAAAAGCCTTATTGTTTCTGTGTATCACACCCCTGGGCCCTGTGGACTAGTGTGCGTGCCCTGTTCCTGTTCCCCCTCCTGTGTGTAAGCACTGTTATTCCTCCCTCACCCCATGCACACTCCTTCCCTTCCGCTTCCCTTGACTGTTTGGCAATCTCAACAGCAACTGGTGGGCATTCACTCCCGATACCCAATGATGATCCAGGCTGAGGATTATTCATCCTAAAGGCCATATACGATCCTGAGGGTTTGTTTCCTAGCCTAACCGTGCTGGTTCGACTGTCTATGGTATGTAGAGCCCTGTTCTGTCTACCCGCTCCCATTACCCATTACCCAAAAATCCCACAGTATCACCAGCTTACTTATCCCTATTTTTCCTCGTCCCCAGGGGGACGGCCTATCCACTTCCAGTAATGGAACAATTAACAGCCGAAGTAAAAGAGTTGACTTGAGCAATGCAGGCATTGGCCATGGAAGTTCAGGTCATTAAAGAACAACAAGGCACAGCGGCGGCACCACCCCCGCCGCCGCCTCTGTTGCCCCAGCCAGCGGAACCCCTTGCTAAGTCAGAAGGGGCTGCTGCATGTATTCCCTAGGAACCTAAAGGACCTATAATAACAAAATTTTCAGGGGATCACCATGCCTTTAAGGGCTTTTTGGCATTGTGTGAACTTACCTTTTCTGTACAGCCCAAGACCTATAATACTGATGCTCGAAAAGTAGCCTTTATCATTGGATTGTTGGATGGGGTGGCACTAGCGTGGGCCACACCCTTATTGACCCAAAAAAGCACCCTCCTAACGGACTATACAAAATTTCTTCATGAATTTTCATTCCTTTTTGACTATTCGCATCGCACCAAAGATGCAGAGACCGCCATTATGGAGCTGAAACAAGGGAGGGGCTCCTTATTAGATTACGTTACAAGGTTCCAGCAGCTAGCAGTTCATTTGAATTGGCCCGACCACGTCCTCTGGGTAATGTTCCGGAGGGGATTGAATGATGTTCTAAAGGATCAATTATCCTTTACCACAATCCCCACTACCTGGGGAGAACTTGTCACCCTGACAGTACAAATAGATGAGCGCTTAACAGAAAGGAGACAAGAAAGGCGGCAAGAGATCAGGACCTCTGGAATCAGGCCAGTAACCCCTGTGGTCAGTAGAGCAGACTCCAGCAAGGGGGACGAAAGCAAACCCATGCAACTTGGCACCTAACGTGGCCCATTAACAGCGGCTGAACGTGCACATATATGGGCTCTCTGCCTCTGTTTTTATTGTGGGGAACTGTCACACTTTTCCCGGAATTGCCCTTCTCTCCCTGCCACAAGACTAGAGCCGGGAAACTCCAAACCCCGGAAGCTGTAGGGGAGTTCTCGGGTGGCCAAGAAGAGCCCCTATGGAGATGTGTGCCCGTTCTCACTACAAGTCTCACGCAGTCCCAACACCTCCTCATTTCCGCCATGTTGGGAATAAGTCCAGATTGCAGTATCGTGGTGTGGGTAATGATAGATTCTGGAGCCTCCGGGAATTTCCTGGATCAGGACTTCGCATACCATTCGCTTATACCCTGCACTTGATGATTCCCAGCAGAGCAAGCGCATTCCATTGACAGGTTCCCGCTGGTCTCTGGGCCTATAACCTCACAGACCGAGGCCTTGCAAATGACGATAGGACAGCGACAGAGCAACTAAAGTTTGACATCGTAGCTACTCCCCATGTTCACCGTGGTGCTTGGACTTACCTGGCTGTGCCGACACAACCCCACTATTGATTGGGGGAAGCAAACGGTGTCTTTTGGATCTTCACTGTGCCTCACCTCTTGTATCCAGGGCAAACCGGTCTGTGGGATGGCTACAGTAGAATGAGACCAGGTCCCAGACCTCCCACAGCAGTACCAAGACCTTGCAGATGTTTTTGATGAGAAAGAGGCGGCAGTCCTTCCTCCTCATCGACCGTATGACTGCCCTATCAAGCTGATTCCAGGCACTGAACCTCCATATGGATGGATTTATGTTCTCTCTGGCCCTGAACTTGCAATGCTTAAGACCTATATAGATGACAACTTGCAGCGGGGATTCATTTGACATTCCACGTCCCCCGCTGGTGCGCCGCTCTTTTTCGTCCCCAAGAAGGACAGAGGGTTGCACCATGTATCAATTATCGAGGACTCAATGCTATTATGATTAAAAAACGTTATCCACTTCCCCTGATACCGGAATTACTAGATAGGCTGCATGGGGCAACAGTGTTCACCAAATTGGACCTACGCGGCGTATACAATTTAGTGCGAGTCCGACCCAGGGATGAATGGGAAACCGCCTTCCGGACAAGATACGGGCACTATGAGTATTGTATGATGCCCTTCGGCCTGGCCAATGCCCCGGCCACATTTCAACATCTGATTAACGACGTTTTTAGGGAGATGTTAGATACTTACTTCATTGCCTACCTCGATGACATTCTCATTTTTTCTACAAATCTAACAGAACATGTCCAGCATGTCTGTACCGTATTACAATGACTGAGACAGAATAGTCTTTTGCAAGATAAAAAAATGCGTGTTCCATAAGACAACTATTGACTTTTTAGGATTCATTATCTCCCCAAAGGGAGTGGAAATGGATACAAAGAAAACCACCACTATTTTAGCATGGGTTCCACCATCCTCCGTGAAGCCTCTCCAACATTTTTTGGGGACAGCAAACTACTACCAGCAGTACATCCCAAATTATGCAAGGTTAACTGAACCCCTTACCNTGATTAAAAAACGTTATCCACTTCCCCTGATACCGGAATTACTAGATAGGCTGCATGGGGCAACAGTGTTCACCAAATTGGACCTACGCGGCGTATACAATTTAGTGCGAGTCCGACCCAGGGATGAATGGGAAACCGCCTTCCGGACAAGATACGGGCACTATGAGTATTGTATGATGCCCTTCGGCCTGGCCAATGCCCCGGCCACATTTCAACATCTGATTAACGACGTTTTTAGGGAGATGTTAGATACTTACTTCATTGCCTACCTCGATGACATTCTCATTTTTTCTACAAATCTAACAGAACATGTCCAGCATGTCTGTACCGTATTACAATGACTGAGACAGAATAGTCTTTTGCAAGATAAAAAAATGCGTGTTCCATAAGACAACTATTGACTTTTTAGGATTCATTATCTCCCCAAAGGGAGTGGAAATGGATACAAAGAAAACCACCACTATTTTAGCATGGGTTCCACCATCCTCCGTGAAGCCTCTCCAACATTTTTTGGGGACAGCAAACTACTACCAGCAGTACATCCCAAATTATGCAAGGTTAACTGAACCCCTTACCTGACTGTTGCGTAAAGGGGTCCCCTACATCTGGACATCTGTCCAATAGAAGGCGTTTGAGACTCTGAAGAGGACCTTCATCCAGGACCCACTCTTACAGTATCCCGACTTTGACAAACCATTTATGGTAGAAACAGATGCCTCCAGCATCGCCATAGGGGCCGTACTTCTTCAAGCAGGAGA
Source organism: Sphenodon punctatus (assembly GCA_003113815.1). Taxonomy (NCBI): domain Eukaryota; kingdom Metazoa; phylum Chordata; class Lepidosauria; order Sphenodontia; family Sphenodontidae; genus Sphenodon; species Sphenodon punctatus. Next base: position 2,448,121 of record QEPC01014088.1, on the reverse strand, counting down.
CCAACAGGATTGGCTCATGTCATGCGCATACTACTCCCATCAGTTAACCAGCGCAGAAAAATACTATACGATCCTCAATAGAGAATCACTAGCAATAAAGGCCGCCTTCACCACATGGAGGCATTACCTTGAAGGGGCCAAATATCTGGTTGCCGTCATCACAGACCACTGTAATCTCACTTACCTGCAAACAACGCGCATTGCCAATGCGCGCCATGGATGTTGGCCCTTATTCTTCGCTCACTTCCATTTTCAAATTCATTACCGCCCTGTACAGCTAAATCTCTTGGCTGATGCTTTCTTTAGAAGCACCGAGACCGGAGAACCCCCAAGGAATTGAGGGGATCTGCTGCTTCAACAGACTGCTTTTGCAGCTTTGCTCATCATGGTTGCCCAGCTGTAAGACTATACTCGGCAGTCCCCAGCCCCCAATCCACCTGCGGCATACAACCCCTAAGATGGGTTGTATTACCATGGAGACAGGATCATGGTTCCTGCCCAAGCCCGACAACAACTTCTTAAAAGCCACCACGATGCCCCCCTGGCGGGTCATCCTGGGATCAAATGAACCCTCGAACTCTTGCAGTGAAGGTTTTGGTGGCCAGCTATCTGGGCAGATGTATTTCACTATGTGAATAAATGTGCTCTGTATGCACAAACCAAAATCCCTGGACAATGGTCACAAGGACTCCTACAGTTAACCCCTCTACCCCAAGGACCGTGGCAATGGATAGGAGTAGATTTTATCATAGAGCTTCCCACATCGCACTCCTGCACTGCCATTCTTGTAGTGGTTGATCATCTTACGAAGATGGCTCATTTCAAAGCCTGTGCAGGTCTCCCAATGGCAGCACAAACTGATAGCCTCCTATTACATCATGTGATAAAACTACACGGAGCCCCATTGGAAATCCGCTCTGATAGAGGCACTCAATTCATGTTGTGGCTATGGAAAGCCCTTCTCGCCAGTCTCCAAATCACGATCAGTCTGACTACAGCCTATCATCCACAAACTAACGGACAAGTTGAACGTATCAACCAGACCCTGGAGCAGTATATTCATTGTTACACCGATTACCTCAAGGATGATTGGTGGGAACTTCTACCCCTAGCAGAATTTGTATACAATAATACATTGAACGCATCCATAGGCACCTCCCCCTTTTATGTGAACTATGGATACCACCCCCGCATCTGTGTCCCTGAATTATCTCCCATACAAGTTCTCGCGGCTGGGGTACTGGTGACACAGATCCAGCAGGCACAGAAGGCCACCAGGACCATACTCCTACGTTCACGGCAACAATATAAGCGGTATGCGGATCAACATCGTCAAATAGCCCCAGAATACCTACCCGGTGACTGGGTATGGGTGGATCGTCACCATTACCCCTCAAATCGACCTTCAGCCAAGTTGGACTATCAGTTTATGGGACCCTTTCCTATCCATCACAGGCTCAATGAGGTTACCTATACAGTACGTTTACCATGCCATTTTCATGTTTTGCTCCTGAAACCAGCTCACACACCCTCTCCTACACCCTCTGTGGACCTAACTCCCTCTGTCCCTATGGGAGAATATGAAGTACAGCGAATCCTAGACTCCCGGTATTGGCACGGCTGACTCTACTATCTGATAGACTGGAAGGGATTCGGTCCATC
>QEPC01014088.1:2418882-2433928 GCA_003113815.1 Sphenodon punctatus | reverse complement strand
ATGTTGTGGAGCACACAGCAGGCACCGATCACCAGGGCTGAGGTCTCCACGGTGTAGTCTAGCCGACCAGTGAGGCTCCTCCAGCGCTGCTTGAGGGGCCCGAAGGCTCGCTCCACCACGGTCCTGCTGGAGCACAGGCAGGTATTGTATAGCACCTCCGCAGGGGTGCATGCTACCGGGTAGACCTTCATTAACCACCGGGTGAGGGGGTAGGCAGGGTCGCCCAGGATACAGGGGGCATTGGTACCCCCTCGATCCAGGTCATCCCCATGTCAGCAAAACCCCCCCGGAACATCCGGGCATAGAAGGGGGAGATGGTCATGATCTGGGTGTCGTGGCTGCGGCCAGAGTTGCCCATGAAGATGTCTATGAACCGGCCCCAGTGATCCACAACCGCCTGCGGCTGCAGGGAGTGATACCCATGCCTGTTCACATACTCTTCAGCCTCCCCAGCAGAGGGGTGGAGGATCTCTATGTGGCTGCCGTCCATGGCTCCCATGCAGTTGGGGAAGCCTCCAGCCGTGAATCCTGCCATCACAGCCCCCTGGTCCACCAGCTGGATCATTCTGTCCAGGAGCACGCCCTCCACAGCCTCGCACACATCCCAGAGGATACAGGCGATGGTGCTGAGGCCTACCCCGAAGTGCTGGGACACGGACCAGCAGGAGTCGGGCATTGCCAGGGCCCAGACCCCTATTGCCACCCGCTGGACCATGGGGAGGGGGTCCTCATGGGGGTGTACTGTTGCTCCAGCCATGGCTTAAGGAGCTCAGCGAGCCGGAGCAGGGTGAGCTTGTCCATCCTAAAGTGGACCCTCCACGCTGCCTCGTCCCACTGGGCCAGCGCCCTGGCCCACCAACTCTGTGCCCGCTCAGTGACCCATATCCACCTGTCAATGGGCATAGTGAGTAGGGCTGCCAGGCGCATGGTCTCCCTCCCCCACAGGAGGTGGCCGGCCGCCTCGTGGAGCACTGTGGACCGGGTTCAGCCCCGGTTCACAGCCTGCCAGTCTTCCCCGGAAAGTCTCTGCACCCTGAGCCGGGCGAGGGCTCTCCTGAAGCCATGGTGGGTCCCGCGGGCCCTTGCAGCCCTCCAGGCCAGGGTAACCCGCAGGCGGATGCCCAGCTGCAGCTTTGCGGTACGGAGGCGCAGCTGTTCGGTGTAGTCGTGGTACCACTCGGCTGCGAGCGCGAGGAACATCCAGTAGGTGGCTGCCCCATCCCGCTCCATGGTGGTGGGGGCCCTGGGGGTTGGGAGACATTTATGATGGCCCTCTGATGGCCGGGTGGGCTGGGGCCCAGCCCCCAGCCGGGCGGGCCCCCCAATACGGTGCAGGTGTCCGTGGGCATGTGGTTGGGTGCACCTGCTGTCGGTGCATGGGGCCTCGTGCCTGCACAGGCGCACCAAGCTGTGCACTCCTTGTGCAGATGCATGCCATCGGCCATCACCACCCCCCTCCCTGTTTGCTACAGCGTGGCCTTGGTGGCCCGATTAGCCGTTCTGTGTGTGCTATTGTGTTCTGCAGCTGTGCCGGGTCCACACCCCATGCCTCGCTCCGTTGTGTTACAATGTTGTGGCCCGTGGCTGCCTGTCCTATCCTTGGGACCCCGCGGAGGACCCCCCGGCCCTGGAGGGTATGTGTGCCCCCCTGTCCATGGTGTTATTCTCCCTGTCTAGCTGGACCATGGCTGGTTGTGCATCCATCGGGCTCCCATTTCCTGGCCCCCATGGGGCCCCCCATAGCTGGACCTTCCATGAGACCATGGCCCTGCGTGACCTGTGGCATACCCCAGCCATGCAGCTGCTCCTGGGCTGCCCGGACAGCCATTCAGGTGCTTATGCAAGCCTGAGCTCTGGCCTTCGCTACTTTGGTTCGAGGCGAGCGCTCGTGATTGCCGGATGCATATGGAGACCCTGGGGCTGGTTCCCTTTCCCAATGGGTGCATCCCGGAGATGAGGTGCTCTCATGTGGCCTAGTCTGTGGCTGAGACCGTGTCTGCGCTGTCTGTGTGCAGCCTGGCCGCCTACACAATCTGCCTTGCGGAGGGGGGTCCTGCCTTGGCCGTGTCCTACTTTGGCTGTCTTCACAGGGCCCGTGGGTACCAGTGCTCCCATGGGGCAGTGTACCACCAGCTGTTGGAGCTGGGACAGCTTCTGTGGCCCCTGCTGCTAACTGCTGTGTCAGAGCCTGCCGCGGCGGAGCTGTTGGCGCTGTCAGGCGTGTGGTCCCGTTCGGATGTGCAGTTGGGGCTGTCCATGTGGGATCCCATTGAGGCCTACTACCTGATCGCCCACCACATGTCCTTGTTGGGGTACCGCCGGGGCATGATCCATTGGCCCCACCTGGTTCACTGGGCGGGGCACCCAGCCCCTGGGCCCATGGTGGCCCCCAGAAGCTGGCTGTGAGTCCCGGTGTGCCTCCCAGCCCCCCGGTGGCCTGCCCCTGTTTGGGCTCCCGCTCCTGCCCGGGGGGGCTGGTCTCTGCTAGCTGCTCCCTCCCTGATGTCTCTGCCGTGCTACTGTGAAGCCTGCTTCCCGGGGTGCTGCTGCCCCTTCCTGTGGCTTCGGGCCCCCTCCTGGCCCCACCCCCCAGTCTGCCTCCACACCCGTGGTTCCCCGCCGTGGTTGCCTTCCCTGGTGCCTGGGTCCGGCGCTCTGCATGGCCTCGGTGACCCGCCTATGTCCAGCGGACTGTCACCACCCTCCAGTGCTGCCATCTGCTGCCCAGCCCCCTCCCTTGGGTGCCTGTGTGACCCCGGGGTTCCGGGGCCCCTGGACTGTCCCTCACTCCTTCCTCTGGGTGTGTGTGTGTGCGTCCTTGGACCTGCAGCGCTGCACCGGCTCTCCTGCCTGCCCTCCATTGGCCCCTTTCCGGGTGTGGGGTCTATGTGTGCTTCCTGGACCCTTCCCGGTCGACTTGCTGTGCATTGCAGGCCCCCGCTGTGCCTTGGTCCCGAGCTCCTGGGGCCCCCCGTTCCGGGACTGCCTGTGTTGCTGTGGGGGTGCCCGTGCGGCCAGTATTGCTGTGGGAGTTGTGGTTGCCGTTGCCTGTGTCCTGCCCTGCCCCTTTGCAGTTTTCCCCCCTCTTCCCTGTCCTGCCCCCCCCCGCTCCCATTGTGCCTTGTGTGTTGTCCGGGCACCCGTGTCCCCCTTCCCTTCCTCTCCCTTCTCTGTGTGTGTGTTTGTGCCCGGGCGTGTGCTTGTGCTGTGTGTTCCACTGTGCCCCCGCTGTCTGTGTGCCTGTTGTGTGTGGAACCTGTCCAGCTCTTCTCCCTCTCCCCCCTCCCTTCCCATTTCCCTTGTGTGGGCGTTCCATTGTGTGCCTTTTGGCTTTGTTTGCTCTCAGGCGGCCATGTCTGTGTCCCGCCCCTGCCCGGTGGTTTCTGGGTGTTTTGACCATGGCCGGGAATCGGTGTCACGTCTGTTGCGCTGCCCCGGCCCGTGATCTGCCGGCCCAATTCCCTGCTGTGGTCCCAGTCCCGTCACGTCTGTTCAGGGCTTTTATTCGCCCCAGGGAGTGGTTGTTCAGTTCACCCCCACTGGGAATCCACTGTGGTGAACCAGGCGCCCGTCACGTCTGAAATCACCCAGTGTGAAACTAAAAGGAAACGATTGAGCGATAAAGGGTGAATGAAAAATGAGTTAAAGTGAAGTAAATACAGAGCCAATAAAGGAAAAGAAAAATGACAGAGCAAGCGAATGAAAAACAAGAGATAACTAAAAAAAAAAGGGAGATGTCAGTCTGTGTTCTCACCTGTGGTGACGGCAGCGGGAGGGGGAGGGAAGACCAGCAGTGTGGAGGAGTCGGCCGACGGGAAAAGAGCCGGTGCGAACGGGGATCTGCCGCGGCTTCTCTCACGCATATCAGGGCAGGATTTTGCACCCTGACATGCGCGAGAGAAGCTGCGGCAGATCCCCATTCGCACCGGCTCTTTTCCCGTCGGCCAGCTCCTCCACGCTGCCGCGGCTTCCCTCGCCCCTCCTGCTGCCGCCGCCACAGGTGAGAACACAGCCTCAGAGAGAGCAGGAGAACCTTAACAGTAGGAAGTGTAAACAGGACCGGCCCTAGGCATGTGCAACATGTGCGGTCGCACATGGTCCTGCGCCTGGGGGTGGCAGCTTGGCAAATAATTTAAATTATGCAAATTAGCCCCCCCCACCAGGACTTTGCACATGGCCCTACATGGTCCCGCAAATCCTGGGGCCAGTCGTGAATGTAAATAAGGGAGCAAAGTGGTTTTTATTTAGGATTCACATGCAAGATTTACATTTTCAATTCATGTTAGTCAGGCAAACAGTGATCAGCAAAGACTTATATTTCTTTAGATTAAATCAGAACTCTTAAAGATCTTAGTCTAGGTTTTGGGGAAAGAATCCAAGCACAAGTATGTTCTACTTTTGTAGTATGTGCACTACTGGTAAGATATACACTAAGTCACAAACCACTTACTTCTTCCTCAGGTCTGTTTTAAAACATTCAAATGGTTGATTATTTTAAATTGTTTTTATACTTGTTTATGTTTTTATTATGTTGGAAGCCGCCCCGAGCTGTTCGCAGGAGGGGCGGGGTACAAATTTTAGAAATAAATAAATAAAAATAAATACATGGAGCAACTCTGGAGTAAGTGTTTTGTGGATCATGGCCCCAGAGCAAGTGATCTTGGTGTGAATTAGAAAAATAAAATCTTCCTTCTCAAAGGGAAAAATGTGAAGGGAACAATCCTAATTCCATTGATGTTAATGGGGAAAGCTCAATTGCTTTCAATAAAGTTAGGACTGCACCCATAATTTTGCAATCTGAGAAAATAATGAAATTTTCCTTGTGATGCAGCAAGATCTAGCAATTCACAAAGCTCTTATTTTTCCAAGGTATCATAATGAGCGACTGAGTTTTAAGACTGAGGTTTTCAAGAAAAGAAAATCCCCTTCCTAAATAAAAAAACCCCAAACACAAGACCTATTCAAGATTACAGTGATAAATGATCAAACTATGTATGTGGGTTCCAAGCAGAAATAGGTCTAATGTCACCAGAACAGGTGCTGCTCAGTATTTTATGTTTCTGCAAGTTTTCCATTTTAACTAGGGATGTGCAAGGGGCAGGGAGGGGGGGTGTACATTTTGTGTTTCTGATTTCTATTCTGGTTTCAGTGGCAATTTTTGTCGGTCTCAACATTTAGGGACCTGTTTGTTAGGATTGTCACCCCCAGAGCCCTTCCTGCAGCCCAGCATGCCCGTTGGCCTTTCCCAGCGGGGTGCCGGACACTGCTACGCTGCTTCCCCTGCTCAAAACAAGCAGGCTCCTCTCCACAGGAGCACAGAAAGGGTTAACCTCCAGTCAGTGGGATGCAGAACACCTGGGTTGTGGCCACACCCCCTGGCCTACATAGGAGCTCAGATGCTGCCCTTCTGTGCTGGTTATTTGCCTCTCTGAAGGCTGTAATCGGTTGCTTGCTTCCAGCAAGTTCCTGCCTGGTTACTGCCATCTCTGCTCCCCTTGTCTGTGAGTGTCTCTTTGTCTGCTTGTTGACCAGCATCGTCTCCACTCTTTCTGTCTGCCAGCCCCTCTGCTCTAATTCCTGGTTCGTGTGTTAAGTTCCCTTTCCCAGTGAGCGCTTCCTGCTGTGTATCCTACCTCGGCTCCAGTGCTCGGGGTTCTGCCTTCCCCTCACTACCCACTCCCTCACACTGGCCTGACATCAGGGCTTCCCCTTATTTCCCTCGTTCCCCCTTCCCTTCTGTGTGCTTCAGGCAGTCCAGTAACATACATCTCCTGTGATGAAAAGAGCTAGTGCTTTGGCTGAGGCTGCTCAACCATAACAACTCTGAGGAGATAATTTACCAGTAGCTTCTGCTTGCCTGGGGTTACACAATCCCTTTTGTCATGACTCTAGTTCCCCCTGCTGGCCCTTGGTGCTTACGATCCACGCTGGCCTGACACTGTTTGGATTACTGATGCACCCCGCCATTTGCAGTTACATAGGGGTAATCAATCACCATGCAGGATAGACTGCAAGGCCTAGGTGCTGTGAGATTCTGCTTCTATACTGATCAGCAGCTCACACCTACCAAGCACCAAAAAGAAGGATATTTGCAAGGTGCAATAACTATTTTTACACACGAACAAATTATATGAACAAAGTTTCCTGTATCAGGCCACTGCAGAGGGTCTGGTGGGACAAGGGTTCTGGGTAAGGACTCACTCTACACCCACAGGACCGAGGTGCTGTGAAATTCTGCTTCTGTGCTGCTCAGAAGCTCCCGCGAAGCAAGCACCCAGCAGGAAGGAATTTACAAGGTGCAATAACTATTTTAGCAATAAAAAAAGAGAACATGAACAGGTTCCCCCTGTTTCCCACCCAAAAGGGTGTTGTTGAGGAGCAACTGTTTGTAAAGTTGACTTTTACACCCACAGTTAGATTGCAGGACCTAGATCACAATCACAAATGATCCCTCCCCTCCAAGGCACTGTCAGTGACTATTATCTACGGACTTTTATCCCTCCCACCAGGAAGATGCTAAGGTGAACTAAGCTATGGGGCAGAACAAGGAATTGAGATCACTGGAGGCAACAACAGGGAAAGTACCCACAAAAATGTCTGTACTCATCAAATTCTGTACTTGAATAGACTTGAAAATACCAGGTACTGATTGGCACAATGATTTCGACCCAAGTAGAGTACCTGTTGTCCTGAAATGTCCCAGAATGTCAGCGTTCGGTCCCAATTTTATTTTTCCATCCTGATTTTTTTGGTTTTCCATCCTGATTTACTGATTGGTAACCAGAAAACTGAAAAATTGACTCCCGGAAGTTACTAATTTTGGGGGTATCCAACTGGTAACCAGCAGAGTTCCTATTTTTTCATGACAAAAAATTGGAAATTCTCTCTGATAAAAAAATCAATCCATAAATTCTCTGATTAAAAACGGAAAAATCCACGTTTTTCTGTGATTAAAATGAAACACAAAAACTTACTTTCCACAGCCACAACATATGTATAGATCTCAGTTGACTACAACATTTTTGTGAAATATTTCCAGTTTTTAAGCAGTGTCAAAGCTACCAGTGCCACCATCATGCAACCCTGCCCTCCCCCCTCACTATAATTGCCATTTGTATTTCTTACATAGACGAAAGACCTCTGTGTACGTGCTCTACATTTTCACTCCTTCCAACCGAGCCCCACACTGCTCAGCTCAAGCTTGCTCTTGCCACCCTGGATCTTGGCATGTTCTCTCAGCTTTTCTCCCACCCTGCTCTCACATCAGTCCAGGTCCTCCCCACAAGCCCATCGCCTTCTCCAGCTCTTGGGGCACGTGCACTCTCTCCTCTTTCTACAGATCTGCTTTTGGGTCCTCCTTGCTGGCCCACCCTCTGCCTTCTCCCTGCCCTGGGCATGCTCTGCTACCTTTTCAAAGGAAAAATCCATGGGATTTTATGGTGAAAGGCAAAATTAATCTTTCTTCAATGGTTTTCTATGCGAAATGGAAAACTAGGAACCCTAGTAACCACTGATTACTTGTTTTCTCTACCAAATAATGGGGAATTCTCTGATTAAAAACACCAAAATCTGTGGGGTTTTACTGTTAAAATTATATATATAATATATATATTTATTTATTTGATCAGCAATTTGCTATTACAACCATTCAAACATAAAATACAATAAATACAATTAAACCAAAAGGTACAAAAAAAAAATCCAGGTAGTAAAATCCAGTATCGTCTAGAACATCTCAATGCCCTTGACTTAAACATCTGTATCCTTAGCAATATCATCCAGTTTAGTACGCCTCAATTCACTTTCGATCTGGAGAAGAAACATTGCTAAAATTTTTAGCTGGTGTGGATCAGTAGAGATAGCTAACAACTGCCATTTCTTTGTATTGTCCAATCCAAGGTCACTACTGAGCGAATCCATCCATGTTCCTCGAAGGGAAGCTGTTAAAATTAGAAACTCTTTATTGCAAATAATTCATTTTTGGGGGGTCACAACTTGATTCACTGGTTGCCACTGCCACTCAAATAACAAAATAAAACAATGGGCGTTTTCAGACATGATGAGAGCACAGATTTCCATGCTTTTCCAAGTGTGGAAATCCATGCTCTCATTATGGCTGAATATCAGCCTCCACATGTTGGCGTGGGCCGCAACCAGCGTTTACACAAGTTGTGGCGGTGCTTAGCCTGGGATGTTCCTCAGGACCATCCCCAAAGAACAGCCTGGGCTAAGCGCTGTGGACTCCCGACCAGAGTAAAGTGGGCCGTCATGTGTATTGTTCCACTTGCACTTGCCCTGGTCTGGGTCTGCGGTGGTTCTGGGCAGCCATGGTGGCCTCATAAGCTGCTGTGGCCACACGTCAGGGAAGGAGGTGGGCTGCTCCTGGCAGCGCGGGAGTGGGGCCATGCAGATGCACATCCGCACGCCACCCTCTCCCCACCCCCTCCTTGACCTGACCTGCCATAATGTTTGTTCGGCGGCTGGGCCAAATTCAAGACTGAAGCGTGGTGGTGCTCAGCGCCATCACACATGAAAGCACCCAATATCTTCATGTTCTGTGCTCCATCGTTACTGCTTGCTGAAACTGCAAGCCAAGAACTGCTTACACATGCATAGGAGAAGAAGAAAATGGATTTCCTTTTTTTTAAAAATTGACTTTTAGGAAGGTACAACATGGGATGGATATCTGAGTCTTTGACAAAGGATGTGCACTAGGGTCTTGTCATGTGTCGTCTAAGGTTATTCCCCTCCTTCTCCTTAAAGAAATCCCTCTTCAACAGCATAAGCCCAAGGTGGCCAGCTTCCCCTGCGCTCCCCTCCTCCCCCGGTAGAAAAACATGAAAGCCTGGATCCTGCTGAATTCTGCTAGCTTTTGCTCCTGGTTCCCAGATTCCAATGCCAAAGTGCAGCCTAAATCTCAAGCATGTTCTCCCCTCCCCCACCCCTAAGAGTAAAAAGTCAGAAAATCTCAGCAATCTAGACACTGATGCACAAGCTGGTAGAACGTAAATGCAGCCTCTGATCTATGGCCCCAGGCCAGCTAATGCGATAGCGGAAATAAAGAACAAAAATATGCACTTTCCTTTGACATCTGCCTTTCCCCATCCACCCCCACCCCAGAATCTAAAGCATCCCAGCACAAGCAAAGTAACTGGAAACTGTAGGGATTTTCCCTCCGAGAATCTGCTCTGAGATTTCATTTCATTTTTAATTTCACTTTTTATTTGTATCCCGTGCTCTCTTGTCAAGGCAACTCGAGGCGGCTCACAAAAAAACCATATAATAATAAACAGAAAACAGCTGGGTTAGATCCCACACAGGGGACCCAAAATAAATTACTAACAAAATCATTATACATAATCCAATCCATACCATCAACAATATTTCATCATAATACATTCCACCATTCCATACTCCCTCCCTGCTGCCACCAGGGAGGAAGACCCTCTCCATCCCACCCCATTCCTTCCTGCTCTCACCAGAAAGTGGGTGCACCTACCTCAACACAAAACATAAAAAATACAATATTAATAATCCCTCACCCCTGTACAATTCATTCTAAAAATATAACAGCATTAAATTTTCCCACCCTTCCTTCCTATCTGCCAGTACATCAATCAACCTCATACCTACACCCTCCTTCCCCCATCCTGCTGCCACCAGGAAGGGGACCCCTCTCCAACTCCCCAAATTTCCTCATGATACAGAAGTCCCGACATTCCCTCCACAGTTCCATGGGCCACACGATGACAGATATGGTGTCTGCGCGGTGTCTGTCTGGCAGAAGGGGCCCCGGGCACCCCGGCCCAACCAACGACCCCGGCCAACACCCTTTAGGTGTCGCCCTTCGGGCTGGCGCCCACAGGGCCCCAACCTGGGAGTTATTACCTGGGGGAGGGGATGGAAAAGCAGAGTGACAGCAGGCTCATCCAGTCAATACAGCCCCACTCCCCACAGCACCAGACACAGCTTGCAACTGGCCACAGGGCCCTGCCCTGGGAGTTATTACCTAGGGAAGAGGAGGGAAAAGCAGAGTGACAGCAGGCTCCTCCAGTCAATGCAGCCCCACTCCCCACAGCCCCACACACAGATGTGTCCAGCTAGAGATTTGTGGCTTGGTGGATGCCCTGCAGCCCAGAAGTCAGGCTACCTTCTCCAGGGTAGGAGCCCCAGGCTCAGCTCCAGGGGGAAAGCCAGAGCAGCCTCTGTACGCTGCTCCCGGGGGAGAGTCCCTGCTGCAGCATACCCCTCTCCCCGGAGCAAAGCAAAGCTCAGAGAGGAGACACAGGTCCCAGATCACTGCCTCATGGATCTGGGGGCACAGTGAGAGTGCTGGGTGAGGTTTCAAGAGAGGCAGAGCCTGAACTGCAAGGAGGCGGCCCTCAGCCTGCCAGTCCTGGGCACCCCATCTCTGCAGCTAGCTTGTAGGGTCCTGTTGTGAGGGGACCGTCTCTTGCACCCAAACTCCTCTCTTTGACACACGCACACACCAGATTCTGCCTCCTGCCAGCAGCAGTGATTGTAAAGGAGGCAGAAGCTCTTTGAAGTTCTGCTGTGCATCGCATGGGAAAATGAGTTTTTGCTGGCGGTAATTCCCTACAAAAATCTGGAGTGAGGTTTTTTTCTCTGGAAAAGTAGGAATTTCTGTGTTTTTCAGTGGTTTTCTGTGCTAAATGGAAAACCAGGAACCCTGCTCATGATTTTATAAACTTCTGTCATATCCCCCTTTAATTGTCTCTTCTTTAAGCTAAACAGTCCTAACCTGTTGAGCCTCTCCTCATATGGAATTCGATCTATTCCTTCTGTCATCCTTGTTGCTGTTCTCTAAACCTTTCCCAGTTCTATTATATCTTTTTTGAGAGCAGAACTGCACACAGTATTCAAGGTGGAGTTGTCCCAAAGTTTTACACAGTGGCATTATGATACTTTCCCTTTTATGCTCTTTTCCTTTTGCAATAATGCCTAGCATTCAGTTTGCCTTTTTGACTGAGCTGATGTCTACAAGGAACTATCCACAATGACTCCCAAGATCCTTCCCTGGAGTGGTCACACCCAGATTATGTACCTAGCATCGTGTATGTAAGTGAGGATTATTTTTCCCTAGGTGCTGCATCACCTTGCACTAATCAACATTGAAGTTCATTTGCCATTTTATTGCTCGTTCACCTAGTCATGCAAGATCCCTCTGTGGTTCCTCACAGTCTGCCTGGGTCTTTCTTAACTAATTTGATGTCTTCTGTGAATTTTGCCACCTCACTCTTTACCCCTTTTTCCAGACGAATGAATAAGTAGCCCCAAAGCCTGAATTTAAAGGGCTGCTGGATGGTGAGAGTCAAGATAAGGAGAATGAGGTGCATAGCTGTGGCCTTGTGGTGTTACTGTATTGCAGTAATGTCAAGAGTTCCTAACTAAGAACAAAACCTCATAGGAGAGTGGTTCCTGCAATAATCAATGGTATTCCATTCATTGTTGGCTGCAAAGCACAGTCCCAAATAACAAAAAGACTGTACTTACTCGATAGTGTGCATGCCCATCAATATGCCAGCTATATACCTGAAATTTGGCTTCAAAGGCGATTATTGTGGTCTTTTGATAGATGATGGAGAGTCTTTCCTGAGAGCAATACCTGCTCAGTTCTCTTAGCCTGTGGTGATGGTGTCTGTGTTGCAGTAATGCTAAGAGTTTCTAACTGAGGGCAAGGCCTCATTCTTCTGGGAACTCTATAAGAGAGTGATTGCAGTCCTTCTGGGCAGAGGCTAAGTAGGCAAAACAGACAGAGTTGGGAAAAACCTGATTAGCCATATTTTGCAGTTGGGTAAATGAGGCATAAAAAGATGAAAGCATAGATTTTCAAAGGCAAAAATTACACTAAAGCACCTAGCTAATGGACATCAAGCGTCTAAGCACCATTTTTTGTCTTTGAATGATGGCAAAACTAAGGTCTCAGAGATGGGGCCACAGGGCTGTCCCAGATTCCCTAGGCTCCTTTAAGCTGTGCCACTGAAAATCTACTCAGAAGTGACTTGCCCAAAACCACCCAGAAGATCAGTGGCAGAGTCAAAATCTGAAGCCAGGCTTCTTGAACATTAGTGCTGTGGGTAAAAACAGATGTGACAGCGGACGACTGTGGCCCGTTTTGACATGCTTTGGCCCATACCTCACCTGTATGTATGTGCATGTGCCACCGGATGTTGTCTGGGATTGTCCTGGGCCATGTCGGTAGCTATCATGGGTTCTGACCTCAGGAAACCTCCCAAGTCACAGCTTGGGTTAAGGCCTGACCAAGCAGGCCAAAGTGGGCCATAGTGGGCTATCATGCCTGTTCCTGGCCTGGCAGATATGGCCTGGGTTGGGTCCGCCATGGCTGACCGCCATGGCTGTGCCTCATTGGTCACCATGGCTGCCCATCATGGCAGGGGGGCATGGGACTGGATGAAATGTGGGGAGGACCAGTCGCATGTTCGCCATGCTGCCCGCCCTCCCCAGCACCCCGGTTGTGGGCATGTGTGTTTGGCGCCCTGACCCAGTCTGGCCTGTTTCTTCCACAGCTACCTGGTCTGGGCTGGGTCACCGCCATGCTGGCTTTACATCTATTTTTACCCTGTGTCTTAGGTGCAGACCATACACATTTTATCTTCCTTTTGGCAAAGAATCTGCCAAAACAGAATCAGTTCTTACAGTGACTGTGGTGTGGACGGTGTGACCTTAGCACTGTGACATCTCTCCTTTCCCTTGGCAGCAAGGACTCAAAAGACTACAGACTCCCCAGGAGATTCTTTTGTCTGGTCAGTACCTGAAAACAATGCATGATGCTTCCCACAGTAACCTTTCTGCGGGTAATTATCATTAAGCTGCTGCTGACTCTATTAAGGAGCCCATTTTCTGCTGTGTTTGGCAGAATGGCGCAGAAATTCATGAATTTCTATTCAACCATTTTGTGCCTCTCTGGCAGATTAGACAACCATAGCAATTTACATTATTTTAAAGTTGCATCTAAATTTTCAAGGTTAATGGAATTTAGATGTAGAGGTACAAAAAGAGAAGGCTTCTTGATTTATATGCCTGTAGACGTTTCCCCAGCCCACAACTTTTAACTGAAATGGTTAGGATAGGGTGGGGGGAACCCAGTGTATTTTTACACAAATTAATGCATTTAAATTTCAAATAGCATGTTTTGTGGAAGTGAGAGAGCTTTGCACTGACACTACTTAAAAAAAACCCCAAAACCTAATTTATTTTAATCACATCAGTATACTTCTGCTTACATGAATTGTTTTATTCCTTTTGGATACATTAAATTGTGCCAGTGGGCATTGCGGAAACTGGCATATTTAATGCAGAGATTTGGCCTTTACTGAAACTTAGTTTAACCATGCCTCAAGCTCTTCTTCTCTGCCTCTCCTAATAGTTCTGTTAGGAAACAGTAAGCAAGCATGCCTATTTATTTATTTATTTATTTAAATTTTTGTCCCACCCTTCCCTTGAAGGGTATTTTACAGAAATATAAAATAAAAAGAAAAAACATATATTAAAATCATTAAAAAAGAAACCCTAAACCCCACCCACTAACACTTTTTTCATCCCCTCCACCTCATCCCACACAACCCTATCCCCACCCTTGCTCGTACCACCGTCTCGCTGGGGTGCCACGGCATCATTCCCCAAATCCACTCCAACCTTCTCTCACATATCCCAGGAACTTACAACTGGTGTTACTGCTCATATCCTCATCAATAATCAATCATCACCTTATTATATTTATTTTGTTATTATTTTATTTATTATTTACAAACTCATGAGCTACCAAACTAGAGCCCTGTAGTCAAGTTTGATTTGGGAGCCTTCCCGACCCAGACCTCTCAAACTTGAGCTGTGCCGGGCTCCTTGTGCACAGGAGGCTTCATATCCAACACAGTGCTCCTGGGGGAGGGAGGGGAGGCACAGGGCCATGTCAGAAATGGGGTAGAAGTATGTCAACCCTATCTTTTTTCCTGACATAGTCCATGCCTTCATGGAATGTCATGACATCACAGTGCACCATGGGGCGGGGCTATGTCAGAAAAGGGGTGAGGTTAAAGTTGTTTCCCACTCCTTGCCTCATGCCTGATGCCATCCTGCCCCTCTGGGGTGCAATGACATCATGGTGCTCTGTGGGGGAAGGGTGGGCAGGGCCCAGGCTCAGAAGACTCTGGCTGAATTAGGACCGGATTTGGGTCAATCTTGATACTGAATGTGGACCAGACTCAGGCTGAACTTTTCAGCCTGAGGAGGTTTCTAAACTGAACCCTGTAATGTTTTCTTTCAAACTATGCAGTTTAAGCTGCTTTTTAATTTAATGTTCATTAATGCCAGCAAATCATTTAAGTATCTTTCTTAATAAGTCTTGTTAGACCAACAACACTAACATCAAAGGCAGCAGCAGAGGAACAAAAGCCCAAATTCCATCATGCCTATTGACACTTTCTGTCCCTAGACAACTGAACTCCAGACGTCTGTACTTTGATCTCTGAGTTCTCCATGCTTTAGAATGCTTTAGGGAATTCTCTATTCAACAAGGTGGCAAAAACAATGTTCAGTTGTTTTCTTTACAGAGGTAGCATTCCCTGTCATATCAATTGCATTCACAGCTTGTCTGTGGTACTCCAGGGTTAGTAAGAGTACCTTCTAGTGCAAACAGGTGAGATAGAAACACAAATCTCTGGAATCTCATGGAAACTCTGTGGATAGAAATTCCATGTATTATGGGGAAGTGTATATTGGTCGACCTATACTATCGTCCTCCTAACCAGGACAGGGAGACTGACCGTGAAATGCTAAGGAGATTAGACAGGCTACTAAAGAAGGAAATGCAGTAATAATGGGCGATTTCAATTACCCTCATATTTTTATTTATATTTTATATTAAAAAATTTATGCTGCCCCCTCCTGCCTCAGGCATCTTGAGGCGGCTCACAACATATTAAAAACATTTCAAAATATTAAAATAAACAATAATAATTTAATTAAAAAACAATATAAAACCCCATCCCCCCCCACCCTACCGTAA
>QEPC01014088.1:2395367-2405456 GCA_003113815.1 Sphenodon punctatus | reverse complement strand
CCTTGCCCCCTCCCTCCGCTTCTTCAAATCCCTCCTCAAGACCCACTTTTTCCTTGCCGCCTTTCCCAATGCCTGCTAGTCATTCCCCATATACTTACTGTCTGCCCTCCTCTGCAGACTGCTGCAACCAACCTGATTGTAACCAAGCCAAGCACACGCCCCTGAGATTTCGCATCAGCCTGAATGTTTGTTTGTCTTTTCCTCTGTCTCTCCCACTGTCTCCTCTCCCTGTCTCCCCCTCCTTGTCTTTTAAATTGTAAGCCACAGTCAGGGACCATGTCTATTTCTATGTTCTGTACAGCGCCACTTATATGGCTGGTGCTATATACATGTTTATAATAATAATAATAATAATAATAATAATTAATAATAATTAATAACATGTCTTTATGGCAAACCATATGAAACTGTTTTACCCACAAGTTATTAGTCAAGTAGTAACTCTGGTCTTTTCTTCTAGGTACCTTGGAATAACGCGACCTCTAACATATCCTGTAAGGCAGAATGGAAAATGTATGGCTAAGATGATCCTGTGTGTATGGCTACTATCTGCCTCGATCACTTTGCCGCCACTCTTTGGCTGGGCCCAAAATGTGAATGATGATAAAGTTTGTTTAATCAGCCAAGACTTTGGTTACACCATTTACTCCACTGCAGTTGCATTTTATATCCCTATGTCAGTGATGCTTTTCATGTACTACCAGATTTACAAGGCTGCTAAGAAGAGTGCTGCTAAGCACAAGTTTACTGGTTTTCCCCGGCCAGAGGAAAACAAAGGGTTTGTTTCTGTCAATGGAGTTGTGAAGCTACACAAGGAAGCTGAAGAGTGCACAAATTTTTCTCGACTACTTAAACATGAAAGAAAAAACATTTCTATCTTCAAAAGAGAACAGAAAGCTGCCACCACCTTGGGAATTATTGTTGGGGCCTTCACCGTATGCTGGCTGCCATTTTTCATACTTTCAACTGCCAGACCCTTTATCTGTGGCACATCGTGCAGCTGCATCCCATTGTGGGTTGAGAGGACATTTCTGTGGCTGGGTTATGCAAACTCTCTCATTAATCCTTTTATATATGCCTTCTTCAATCGGGACCTGAGGACAACATATCGCAATCTGCTGCAGTGCAGATACAGGAATATCAACCGAAAACTATCTGCTGCAGGGATGCATGAGGCTCTGAAGCTTGCAGAAAAGCCAGACTTTGTTCTGTAAGGTTATTTATTTCTATTACATTTATTAGCTAGTTTATGCATCGTAGCTTTTGCTTTGGGGTGGAAGGAGAATGAATCAGAGAATTCCTTCCTGGAATTATTAACTGTCTTTCTTCAAAGCACGTCTACTAAGGACCACAGAGTCTAGCCTGGATAAGGACCACAGGCGTGATCGCTAGAATATCTGAGCTGTTAGCATAGCCTACCCTGTTTCATCTTATGTTTTTACAAGGAAACAATTTAATATAGAATTAGACTAGGGAAATAATATCATTTGGGAGTATTACTATTTGTATGCAGACTACAGAGAGTATGGTTGGTGTGTTTGTCACTACGTTCATCGCAAACGTTGGAGACAAAGTAGTTCAGATGATACCTTTCTTTGGATCAGCTACAGCTGCTGGGAGTTGGGCCACACAGGGCCCTTCCTCTGATGTGTAATAAGTGAGAACTAAGGAGTGGACTGAGAAAAATTCAGGATGGTGTGTAAGTATGAAATCAATTACTTGGGAAGGAGCTGTTGGCTATTTTCCTAAAGCTACCTCCTGAGCGATCTTTCTAACAGCTCCCTCTTAAGTGACTAGCGGTGTGCACCAGGGGCCCATGTCATTTTTGTTTTTGTTTTTTCATTTTCGTTATTTAAATATGTTGTTTTTTGTTTTCATAAATATCAAATTGTCGTTTTTGTTTTTGCTTTCGTTTTTGTTTTCCATTGGTTTAAATGGAAACACATTTTTGGCTGTAACATTTTTGTTTTTCATTATATGTGGCTGAATATTGGGGTATTGTACCTCCAATGTCATGCATTAAGTGTACAAAATTTCAGAAAGATTGGATAAAGAAATACAATTTTATAAGCAGTTGAATTATATTATTTTGCATAAATCATCATACACATTCATAACTGTAACTTCTTTTCCTCACATTTAATGTAGATGAAACTTGGCAAGTTTACACCCCTTCCTATATTTACTATCTCTGCCAACTTTCTTAAGGATTGAATAAAGGGTCCTGGTGGTGTAAGTAATTAACTTATAAATGTATGTCTGACTGTAACATCTTTGTATTCCAACCAGTCTACATGAAATTTGGCAGGGCTGTATATCACACTTTCATGATTATCTCTGCCAAATATTAGAAAGATGTGATAAAGGGTCCAAATTTTATATGTCTGCACAGCATATGCAGAGAAGGAGCCTATGCGAGGGATTCTCTTATGTGTCATTGTGGTATAAGTTCAGTTTGTGATGTCAATTGGCCAGCAGAAATGTCAACCAAATATCCTCATTCTGAACTGTGACCATTCCAATTTCTCTCCCCCAATTTTTACTGGGAAGTCAGAAGCATCTGTTTAGGAAAGAGCCAATAGAGATTCTCTGATGTCCTCTGTCACAGTGCTGCAGGATGTGATTGTGATGATAATTGACCAGCCTGGATGTGTAAACTATGATATCCCCAAAGTCCAAGTTATGTCTCTTCTATGCCCACCTCAGGGCCGCCCCCTATGCCTGCCTCAAAGCCACTACTGATTGGTCCTGTAAAGCTGGAAGTATGCAGTAATTGGCCAGTGAATGTGTCTGTCAGTCTTTTGGGTTGCTCCACATCCTCCCTCCTACAGCCCCCCCTGCCATGCCAGGTGCCTGCCTCTGACTGGCACTGCATGTGCTGCTATTTATCTGAATAATGGTCTTGAAGGGGACAACTTCAATTGATTATAAAATTAGGTTCCTTTATCAAATTGTACTGTAGTTTGGCAGAAATGACAGGGAAGGTATGTGATACATTCCTGACAAATGTCTTGTAAACAGAATGGAGTATAAAAATGTTACAGCTGGAAATGTATTTTCAAGTTAATGTTTTATAAAATCAGTACCCTTTATCCAATTATTCTGACAATTGTCAGGAGTGTTAAGCTTGTGGAGGGACATAATATTTATACGTTGCATGCAAATTGGATTGAAGATACAGAAGTTGTAGCCATGAATGTGTACAGAGTTTTCTTAAAATCACAACATTCAATTGCTTCTTAAATCTGTTTCCTTTATCTAATCTTTTTGAAACTTGGTACATACAGTGCCCACCATTGAGGACACCACCTCCCCCAGTTTCATCAGAACTGAATAAGAAACAAAAATGTTATAACCAGAAATACGTTTTTCAGTGTTTTCCCTTTGTTTCAAAAAGAAAATGTTTTTTTGTTTCTATTTTCATATTATTTGTCATTTTCATTATTGCAACAACAATAACAAAAACTACAATTTTTGTTATTGTTATTGTAATAACAAAAACGACATGCACACCCTTATAAGTGACTGCTTTCATGCACACACTGTCCTTCATTTTGCTCCATTCATTTGTATGTAGTAATTGTATTCACTCAATTAGCTGCAAGTAAGCTTGTCAGTGACATTTAATGCTATTTTTGTTCTTCATTCAGTGAAATAATATTTTGCATCGATGAAATATAACTGTTCAAAAATTTTATTTTATTTTATATAAATTTTTTATCCCACCCCTCCTGCCCATAGGGCAGCCCGGGGCAGCGAACAACAAATATAAAAAACATTAAAACAATAAAACATTTAAAACAATATAAAATGTAATGGTTGAGTAGATACAAAAGTCAAGATCCTCAACTAGGTAAACTGCTGTAACTCCATTGGATTAAGTAGTATTGTAGTGATCTATGTTAGTTAAGATCTGGCCCAACATTCCTCATGTAACATTAAATAAGATTGGTATGTATAAATTATTTTAGGAACAGGGTGAGACAGACTGTCCCTTTCTTGATTGTGCTTAAGTTTATCCTCTGTATTGTTTTTTTCCCCCCAGATGAAAAATGGTCTTTAATTTGCCAGGAAGTTAAATTTTCAGAAGGCTCAAATCAAGAATTTCATTGAATTTATTTATATTCTGTGTTTACACACAATTTTGGACTTATTACCTTTTTAGCATCAAGCTGTTAGAGATTTTATCAGTTTTCTCATTTCCATATGTCAGCTAGCTTTTGAATCTTTATGTATCTTATGTAGGAAAATATTTTCTTTGCCTCTGAAATTTGACACTTTAATAATTGTGAGAAAACATTTGGTTATTTCAAAGTTTTCTCTTTTCCTGTGAGAAACTGAGGGTTAAAACAGACATGACACTAACCACCCTTTAACCACCTTTGGTGGTTATTTATGCATGTTGCAGGACTGTATTGGTGCCCCATGCAGCCCTGCAACATGCATAAATGACCACCAAGGGTGGTTAAAGGGTGGTTAGCATCATGTCTGTTTTCACCCAAAGTCTGGGGCATTCATCCTAGCCTTGAAATTTGGGGTTTAGATATATTTTCCCCCCTATTATGCAGTATTTCTAGGGGTGTGACCTTCACCTATTATAGCCAATGGGAGCTGACCAATGGGTGCTTTAGATGGACAGCACCCACGGTTCTGTTCTGCCTCACATCTGGGTGCCCCATTGGTCTAAAGGCAGTTTGCCAGATGTGCGAATGGAGCAGAAGCAGAGCAGGCATCTCCTGCTCTCCTCCAGCCCCACTAATGGTGCTCCAGAACATCCCGGAGCACCACCAGTGGAGCGGGCTTCCCAAACGTGGGGCACCAGCCAGAGGCGAAGCTGCGGTCCATCTACTTACAGAAGGCTGCTGCAGCTCCACTTCCAGCCAGGGGTTGCCTTGGGTAACACCACACTGCTGCGGGAGGCAGCCTAGAGCAGTAGGTGATCCACCTGCAGCTTTATGGTGCAAGGGAAGGAGGTGTGTGGCTGAATTGCAGGCCACGGCACCTGCCCAATCCGTATAAACATGGTGCATGCGGGGCTGCACATCGGGGGTGCAGACCCAGGGGTGATCCCGGAGCAGGCCCAGGGGTGGCCACTCCCGGATCTGTCTAAAGGCATCCAGTGGCTTCAATGAGAACAGGACTGCACACTTTGGCTACAATTCACAAATAACATACTCCACTTGGAGAAAGTGGTTTGTGGATCATGGCCTGTATTAGTAATCTGCTTTTTATGGTCCTGTTCATGAATGAGATATAACAAGTGACTTGATGCAGTAATGTTGTCAGTTTCTTTTTACTTCTGCCCTTTGCTGATTCACATTAGAGTATGTATATACCCTGTAAGACATTTGGGTTTTTTTGGTTTTTTACACTGATCTCCCAAATCTTTTAATTTTGACTGTGCTGAGTGACAGCCTTGTTTAGCTCCTCTCCCTTACCTGGTTTCTCTTCCTCCAAACTCATTATTTTAAAGTTGTCTCTACTGGGTCATTTTGCCATCTACTGGCTCAATCACTTACTGCTAAAGGTTTCTTTTTTCATTACTGGTAGGGTTGCCATATATGCAAATTTTTAGAGGGCACCTATGAGAGATACCAGTTGCAGGATTGCATTGGCTCCAATGCAGCCCTGCAACCTGTATTTCTCATGTGTCCTCTAAAAATTTGCATATATGGCAACCCTAATTACTGTCCTCTCTCTATGTTCACATATGAATGAATATGAGAAACCACTTGAGCATCCAGAATTCCTGTCTTCTACAGATCTTAAGCTTATGAAAAAAGAAGGAAAGAAACACTTTTGGCTTTTTTCAAAAAGAAATACCAGGAATAGCTAATATACCATTGCAGATCTAATTACACTTCAACGGTTATTTCACAGTATCTAAGAGCTCCCAAAGTTTTCAGATAACAGGATATCTGGAGAGGTGAAAGCATACCTATTACAAAGACAATTCTGGGATTATATTCTGTTTTATAATATCGAAGCAAGTACTATGGACCAATTCTGTTTTCTTCAACAAGGGTCCCAAGGGGTGATGCCCTGTTCCCAGGAGACCCATCTTCCTGACCTCTAGGGGCCCCACTCCAAACCCTCCACTCCCCCCATGCAAGAATTTGCATGTGTTCCTGACAATAGGGAACCCAACACCAGGGTAACAAGGGCCCTTTTTACAGAGATGCACCCACCCACCCCAGCCCATGTGTGGTGGTGGCAGCGTCCGTGCAACCACTGTGTGGGTGGGCAGTGGTGCTTGCGTGCTCCCACGCTCTACCCACCTCCACCTGTCGCACACGCACGGAGACATTGGGGACAATGGAGGTGATTCCGTGCACGGAGATGGGTGGAGGTGGGTGGGTGTCCCGTTCCACACTGCCCACCTACCATGGCATCCCCCATCCCCCACTCACTTGTGCCCATTTCAAAAGGGCCAGAGAATCTCAATCCCAAAGTGTTCCCCACGGGTCAGCTTTCTCAGGCAGGGAGCCAAACCCACACTGAAACTGACCAGGCTCCCTTTCTCCTACTCTGTTTCGCTAAAGCCTCAGTAACTTAGTTGGGGAAAGAGCAGCACTCTTCTCCATCTCCCCCACCCACAGTGCAAGGCAGGCAGCTCAGGACTTGCACTGCGTCCCGAGAGAGAATGCCGCTATCCTCACCCCCAGGGCAGTCAATTGAAAAGGTGTTGCATTTTGCTACCTTTCCCTTCTTACGACTCTAGGCTGCAACCTCTTTCTCCTAGCAATAAAATCTGCCCTGCTCTTGAGATCTGAATGTGAGCTCTGGTATGCATTTGTTTTGACACTGCCACGAATAGAAGAGCTCTGCTGTGATTGGTATCCATGCAGTGCAGTTAATTGGGCTGGCCAGCTGCAAGGAAGAGCAGAATTTGGCCCAGAGTATTTACATGGAGTGAACAAAAACGACGTGCAGGCAGCTGACTGCACAATATACAGTCATATCTAGCGCACAAAAATTGATGATTTTGATATCACTAGAGCCCACTTAGCTGCCCTGATTAACACTAGGGTGGCCAGATATGCACATTTTAGAGGACGCTTATGACAAATACAGTTTGCAGGGCTGCATTGGAGCTAAATGTCCTCTGGCCACCCTATTTATTTATAAAATCTTGATACCCCGCCCCTCCTGACAGTAGCTCGGGGCGGCTTACAATAACAAATAACAATAAAACAAACCTAACACCATCAACCCCGAGGAGTCATCCAACCCCCACCCCCACCACACACCCTAACCCACCCCCCCCCCCTTTCACCCATCTCCCCTGCCAAATGCCAGGCGGAACAGCCAGGTCTTACAGCTGCGTCGGAAAAAGGGGAGATCCAGGGCCAGTCGGGTCTCCACCGGAAGGGAGTTCCGTAGCCATGGTGCAGCCACCGAGAACGCCCTCTCCATCGTGGCCCCCCAAAATACTCGGGGGACCTCGAAGAGGGCACCCTGGATGACCACAGGGGGCCGATCTAGGATCCAAGGGGTGAGGTGGTCCCGCAGATAGGTAGGGCCTAGGCCGTTCAGGGCTTTATAGGCAAGCACCAACACCTTGAATTGGGCCTGGAAGACTACAGGCAGCCAGTGCAGAGATCAGAGAACTGGTGTAATGTGCTCCCGGCGGCCCAATCCCACCAAGAGGCAGGCCACTGTATTCTGCACCAGCTGCAGTCTCTGAACCTAAGGAAACAGGACACCTGCTTTTTTTCTTCTTCTTTTCCTTAAACTGTGGGTGTTTAAAGCCAGGCATCTGAGTCAGCATTTAAAATCAGTGGGAGCTGCAGGTGTGTAGCTTTTGGATTCCACAGTTAAATATTTTCTCTTCTTTTTTCAGCACTAGGACCTGTGAATCTTGGTCCTCTAACCACTTTAGGCAATAATCTTCAGCGGGGTTACTCCGGATCTCGGCCTTAGATGTGATACAGGCTCTGGGAGGCATTTGGAAGCTCTCTACTTGATCATAAAGTGTGAATGGACTTTGAATTATCGAATAACAATCTCATCATTTCTCTGGTGCTTTATATTTAATTAGATGGGCTCATTTTCTTGGCTGGAGTACAGGAGAGCTTGGAGAAGGAAAGGCTATTGAGAGCCCCCTTTGTTTTTCTACACAAGCACTTAGACAGAGATATGGCTGTTCAGCAAACCAGCTTGCAATCCCCATTTCAGAAAGTGCAGAGACCTGTTGGTCATGGCTGTATTTAGTGTTCATCCCAGCAGCTGACTGGTGCCCATAATCCCATATGACAATGAGGGTGTTTCTATTAGGGAGAAAATATCCCCTCAATAGGAAAAACTTGAGAGTTACATTCAGGGCTACGCCTAGCTATTTTGCTGCCTCACAAAATAATGTCCCCTCCATTTCCACTCACATTACAAATCTCAGCCTGGTGTTGTGCTGCAGTTTGGGCTCTTCTGCTCCCTGCCAAACTTTGGAGTTGGAGGGATGGTTCCCAGCATGACCTTCTGGGGTTGCAGTAAGGGGTCTGTGTGACTCAAAGCATCCTGGGGATTCATAAGAACATAAGATGGAATTGTCCATCCAGCCCAGCATCCTGTCTCTGACAACAGTCAACTCCAGTTGCTTCAGAGTAGTACCCAATAGGTCATAATGGAGTCATCCATTCCTTGCAACCCCTGACAGTCAGAGGTCTCATCCTCTGACCCAGACCCGCTTGACTAAATGCTACTTATGGACTTATCCTCTAAGGACTTATCCACTTCTTTGGATCCAGAAGGCTGTTAACCTGGACAAGTGTCAGGTTAACCTGGACAAGTGCCACTTTGACTAATGGACAGTCCAGGCCTGTCCACACTGGCTCTCACTGTGAAGCCTTCCGTCCATCAGCAGGGATTCTGTGATTGAGGAAGCTCCAGCTGGAATTGGTTTGCTCATGACAATACCAGGTTCTACTGCTTCTGGCTAGAAAGTTCTTTCTCTTTCCTACATTTGTATTAAAAAATGCCAAGGTCCAGAATTTTTCCCCAGGCTCTAAATTTGTGTTTTCTGGTTATATGAAGGAAGAACCTCAAATTCTGTTTTCTGTTACATCAGATTTATGCTAGTGCATAGCATAATGTGCATATGAACTTGATATTCTAAAACAGAGGTAGGGAACCTTTTGCCCACCAGGGTCCAGTTTGAAAACTAGTACAAGTTTTGAGGGCCACATAGATGTTGGGGCAGGGGTGCTTAAGGATTGCTCTTAGGAGGGGGATGGTGTAATAGGGAAACACCCTGGCCCTAGTAGCTAACTCCAATTATTCCCATCGTTAGACTGGGGCGCCCTCTCGACCTGGGACAGCTAAGTAGTTTCCAGGGTAGCTGGCACACCCACCCAGCCCCTCTGGGACCCTGGCCTCCTCCACCCCCACTACCAGCCCATGCCTCGTGAATGTTCATCTTTCATCATCAATCCATGTCTTTCAATCATGGGGAGCCCACTCACCCAGGCTGGTTATTTATTTATTTATTTATTTAATTCACATTTCTACCCCACCCTTCTCCAAAGACTCAGGGCAGCTTACAACATCAGAACACAAAAAATACAATAAAATACAATTAAGACTCCTTAAAATTCCAACATCATCCCAAACACCCACCCACTCCACCCTCTACCCCCAACAATCACCCACCAATCCTCCTCCATGAACCCCTCCACCCAATCTCCCCCAACCCTATCCCTGCCTGCTAAATGCCTGCTCAAACAAAAAAGTCTTACATTTCTTCTGAAAGACAAGCAGACTTGGGCTTAGGCGGACCTCCAAAGGGAGGGAGTTCCACAGTTGTGGGGCAGTGGCCGAGAACACTTCTCTGCATGCCTTTATTGTAGCAACTTCTTGGGCAGTTGGCACTTGCAAGAAGGTGCCCCCGGCTGACCTCAGAGGCCATGACGGAACATAGGAGAAGAGGCAGTCTTTCAGATACCTGTGGCCAAAGCCATTTAGGACTTTATAGGTTAAAACCAGCACCTTGAATTGTGCCCGGAAAGCTATTGGCAGCCAGTGCAGACTCTGGAGCACTGGTGTAATTTGCTCCCAGCGACACCTCACCCCACCCTGATATAAGGTAGGCCACCA
>QEPC01014088.1:2371343-2390117 GCA_003113815.1 Sphenodon punctatus | reverse complement strand
GACGCGGCGGCCGCAGTGGCCCCGCCACCCGCCCGTCTCCCTGGAGGGCGGGTGGTGGGGTGCGTGGAGGGGGCGGGGCCGTGCGGCCGCACGTTGCACCGCGTGGCCCCGCCCCCTCCCGGATTCACCGCTGGGATCCCCCCGGCACATCTGATATGGCGTGACGGGGTGACCCCGGCGGGGAATGAAAGGGTTGTTTTCGGTACGGGGCCAAGCGGCCCCGTAACGTCTGAAAACACCCAGAGTGTCTGTCAACTTACAAAGAACACCTCAGGAGGGGGCAGGAGGACCTTTATCAAAATTGAGACCCTTTATCAAATCTTTCTGAAATTTGGCAGAGTTGATTCTGAAGGTGTGAGATACAATTCTGCCAACTTTCATGTACACTGGATGGAATACAAAGTTGTTACAGCCAGAAATGTATTTATAAGTAAATTGCTTATAACATTAGGTCCCTTTACCCATTCTTTCTGAAATTTGGCAGCGATAGTAACCTTTGGGAGGGGTATAATCACTCCAGGTTTTGTTCAAGATGGATGGAAGACAAAGAAGATACAGCCAGAAATGGGTATGCAACCATTCTTAAAATCACAAGATTGAGTTGCCTATAATATCAGATCCCTTTATCCTTTCTGAAATTTGGCAGGTATAATGCCTTCCATTTGGGGCACAGTCTCTCCAACTTTTATCCAAAATGAATGGAAAAAAGAGAAGGTTATAGCCAAATGTGTGTTTCTCAGTGTTTTTCTATTATCTCATCACAACAAAATGAAAATCTTCCATTAGTTTGTTATTATTTTAATTCATTTTTGTTATTCAGTAACAAAACTAAAAGTGTGCTCTCTTTTTTCCGTTACTCTAATAACAAAAACAAAATGCACACCCCTATGATGAACTCAGAAGAAGAAAGGTAGCCTGCAGTGGGAAGCACTGCTATAGTATGTTCAAAGTGCCTGGCTGAATAGAGAGATGTGCCACTGCATTTTGTAAATTACTCATGAAATCTAACCTGAGACTAGGAATATTGCCCTAAAATAAATAGTTAGATTTGAGAGCACTGGTCCTGTGCTACTGCCAGTTCAATCTGCACCCCTCTGTAAAGCACCCAGAAATGTGGTGTATCTGGTCACAGAAGGTTCACCACTGTGTAGATGGAACATCTGGTGGTGCTAAGACACTACAACACCAGCATCAGGTAGCAGCACAGAGAAAGGAGATAGGACTTGGCCATATAAAATGAACATGCATGACATTATTTACACAAATGACATCAAATGTCTTGGTTGCCAAAATTTAAGAGGTACAAGGCTGTAGCACAGAATGAGCTTTAGGAATGTACAAATTTCTGTGCTCCTGACATCTCTGTGGTCAACTGTTACAATAACCCCAGGATGTTCCTCCAAGCTCTGCCCTGGCTTCTCCTTGCCCCCAAGAAGAGAGCCTTCCTTGCCCCTGGATGCTTTGTGTCTTGAGCTTGGAAAACAACCCCACTTGGACTCCCAGTTGGGACTGCTATTTGCTTCTTGTGCTCTTGGCATAGAAACAGGCAAATCCAGATGCCCCAGACTGCAGTTCTCTTACTGGGGGGCTTTCACTCCATGTTTACTATTTGTAAACCGATGTAGCCAGAGAGGAACGGAGCTCTGTCCAGTGCCACTATAAGGCTATGGCCTAGAGCGGGGTGAGATTAGAATCCACCCAGACAGGTTGCTATGGGCCAGGGATGCCTTAACCATAGACATGCAGCTTAGAGTGTTTTCTCATTCACTGTTAGCCAAACCAGGGGATTTAAGCTCTTAGGAATAGTTTAGAGAACAGCTAGACATAGGAGTCTGCTGCTCAGAAAGGAAACTAGAACAGCCCTGAGAGTTCCCTTTCCAGGACTGGTTTTTGGATCAAATAATCCATGATTTGGAAGACCAGGGTTCAAATCTCACTCTAACCAATGAACTCACTGGTGGCCTTGGGCAAGTTACAGCCTCTCAGCCTCAGTTCCCCATCTGTAAAATGGGAATACGTTGTGTGTCTGTCTTTCCCTGTGTGTTCTCCTCATCCTTAGATTGTAAGTCCACTGGGCAGGGACCCATCTCCAAATATTTGTGACTGTAAAGCACTGTGCACACATAATAGCACTATAGAAATGATAAGTAGTAGTAGTAGTAGTAGTATTTAATTGCCTCTGGGCAGTGGCAGGAACTCTGGGAAGCACAAACCCCTACACGGTCTGGGCCCTGTTTACCTGCGGGACCGCCTCACTCCCTGGGTTCTGGATTGGCCCCTGCGGTCGGCTGGGGGCACGCTGTTGGAGGTCCCCCGGGTGTCTCGGGGGGGCCACACAGAGCAGGGCATTTTCAGTCGCTGCGCCGCGCCTGT
The DNA here is from genome assembly GCA_003113815.1 of Sphenodon punctatus. Taxonomy (NCBI): domain Eukaryota; kingdom Metazoa; phylum Chordata; class Lepidosauria; order Sphenodontia; family Sphenodontidae; genus Sphenodon; species Sphenodon punctatus. The sequence continues at coordinate 2,387,744 of QEPC01014088.1, read as the reverse complement.
GGAACTCCATCCCGGTGGGGGCGCAATTGGCCCCGGACCTTCCAGCTTTCCAGAAGAGCTGTAAAACATGGCTGTTCTGTCAGGCATTTGGCGAGGGGGAGGGTGGAGTGGGTAGGGATGAGGGGGAGGGTTGGGGGGGAGGGTGTGTTTTTATGATTAATGTTTTAAATTGCTCAAGTGTTTTTATATTGTTGTTTTTATGGTTTTGTTAGCCGCTCTGAGCCACTGAGGTGGGGAGAGCAGGATAAAAATCTGTTAAATAAATAAATACCCTCCAATAGTACCTTTTTGCCTGGTAAAGCAATGGATTTTGTTATCTTGTACTGGGCTCCCAGCATTGTTGGGTTTATACTGGGTTCAGCAGACAAAGGAGGTCATTAGCACGTCATTAATCCAGCTGAAGAAAGAGCTAGCTGACAGGAAAGGAAAGGAAACAGAAATTGAGGTTGGAGGTCCCCCAAGTCATTCATTGCTGAGGGTGGGTCACCTTTTCTCACTTTAAAAAGCTTGGGATAAGCAGGTCTATCAAACAACAAAGAAAAATAACACCCAGGCAAGAGAGAGCTGGTGTGGGTGTGTTTGTGAGAGATGATTCTTTAGCTGCTGAAAAGGTCTGTGACTGCTTCCACTTGGGATTCTCTGCTGTGTCTTTAAAACTAATTCCTGATTGCCAAAGTCAATGCACCCATTTGAGAACTTTAACTTTTTAACTGGCTGAGTTTTAACTTGAAACATCAGTCCTGCCTGTATACACAGAGCTTCTCACACAGACATCCTTTTTTTCCCAGCTCAGCCCCAAAGTTAGTCAGTGAGCTATTACAATTTTTCATATAAATATTTAATAATAATAATAATAATAAATGCAAATTTATGCAAATTAGGGGTGGCATGAAGTGTACCTATTTCTCTTCGTTACATGTTGGGTGTATGCCATTGCTTCAATCACACAGAGCCCCATAGAAAACAAATGAATATGCCAGCTTTTGAGCTTAACATTCCCTGTTTTCAGCAGTACTTGCTGGCTGGGATGCTCAGGCAGAACAAACAAGAACAGTGCGGACACAGACAGCAAATCCATTTTAAACTGTGAGCAAACATTCGTGAGTAATGATCACTTTTCAGACAGCTCTAGTGTTAACTAAACAGAAACCAGACCAATGTGCTTCCTCAACAGGGACTCAAAAAGCATCTAGGAAGATAACAGACAAGGAATGAACGTCCTCTGGGGTTTCCAGAGTCTTGTGTTTTACTTGACATCTCAGATCGTTCCACAAAGGCAGTTAGTAAAGATGAGTAAAGGTAATGAGAGATAGAACAAACACGCTGGAAAAGAGACTTGTCAGCACAGAGGAAAGCAGGTCTTTCTGCTTCATAAGTCTACATCATCATCTTAGAACAGGGATAGGGAACCACAGGCCCGAGATCCAAATGTGGTCCATGGTTAGATTTTATTAGGGGTGGGCAGTTCAGATTCAGATTAATCTGTAACTGAACATAGCAGGCAGTTACAAAATAATCCTAATCCTTACCGAACCACAACTGTGGCAAACACACCTGTTGCGCTAGTTTAAAATCTATAAATTAAAATAAAATAAAATAACTGCACATGCAAAAAATGGCCCCCGGACCATTCGTGCATGCACACCCTTTTCAAAAATGTCGGTGGTAGCATCGCTGCCATTTTGGAAAAGGGCAGCCAGTCTGCACATGCGCAGTGGCCATTTTCCACATGCACAGACCAACTGCCCTTTTCCAAAATGGCAGCGATGCTGCTGCCGACATCTTGGAAAAGGGTGTACATGCATAGAATAGCCTGGTGGCCATTTTGTGCATGCATAATGGGGGTTTCAATTTTTAAAATTATTTTCTATCATTTTATTGATTTAAATATAGATCCATAATACAAATCTATGTTTTAATCCAGAAATTGTGGAAGCAAAACCGTAAATAGAACCAAATCTGCAATTTCATCCAGCAGACCAGCCCTAGTTTTTATGCAGCCCTGTCCCAGTTTCTGGATCTGACCTCGGGTATTCAGTTCCTACACCCAAACACTGAAAAACTGAACTTAGGGTAAAGAAGCAGAGATGAAGCATACACATAAGGATAGGGGATCGATCCATGATCTGGACCCTCTGTCTGTCTGGGTATCTCTTGTTCTTCTCCACACTACTAGCAGCGGCCATACTCGTCTCAACAAGTGAGGTCTTGCTGCCATCCAGCTAATATCCTGGGGATCCTCAGCCATGCGGGACGCTTGACACATGGCACGCTCAGCTAAGGTGCCTGCATGGCTGACGTTTTCCCTAGGTATTAGCCAGATAGCAGCAATGAGATCTCACTTGTGGAGACCAGTATGGCCATCGAGGATGGTGCCAGCGGTAGTGTGAAGAACAAGAGGTACCCAGATGGACTCTGGGATGGTTGCATGCTGGGACCATACAATGGAGAAAAGAGAACAGAAGGAACACAGACTGAGGTTGGCAGCTGGGATTCGGAAGCTGCAGAAAGACAGTGGGAAGCCCAAGGGGCATGTAAAATGGCTTATGAGTATCAGACCCCAGGGTGAGGAGCTGGGAAAGGGGAGGGGGGGAAGGGAAGGGAAGGTCAGGAGAGGGTCAGAATGGACAGAAGTGTTTGGGGAAAGAGTCAATAAGAACACAAGAGACCTCTCAGCCATTCTCCAGTGACTGGAGTGTGAGTGTTCTGCACCGAAGCTGGAAACACCAACCTAAGAAAATATACAGCTCATCATCGAGGTTAGGGAAGAAAGCAAGGGGTCAGACAGGGGAAGGATCATGGGTCGAGGAACAATCTATTTATTTAAAAAATTTATACCCTGCCCCTCCTGCCACAGGCAGCCTGGGGCGGCTAACAATGTTAGTCAGATAAAATACAGTAAAACATATAAAAGCATCATATAACAATAATAACAATAAAAATGAGGAGAAAGAACCTCCCCCAACCCCATCCACCCTCACCCTTCTCCCTCACCAAATGCCTGACGGAACAGCCAGGTCTTATAATTCCTACGGAAAACTGGGAGGTCTGGGGCCAGACACATTCCCACCGGGAGGGAGTTCCAGAGATGCGGTGCGGCCACCAAGAATGCCCTGTCCTGCATGGCCCCCCGGGAAACCCAAGGGACCTCCAACAGGGTGCCCCCAGATGATCGCAGCGGCTGGTCCAGAACCCAGGGAGTGAGGTGGTCCTGCAGGTGCATCACCAACATCTTGTGGTCAATGGTATCAAATGCGGCCGACAGATCTAATAGGACCAAAAGGGTCGATCGACCCGTATCCTTTTAATGGCGCAGATTATCCACCAAAGCCACCAATGCTGTCTCAGTGCCATGCCCCGGACAAAAGCCAGACTGCGAGGGATCCAAATAACCGACGCAGTTGAGATGCCATTGGAGCTGCTGAGCCACTACCCGTTCAATAACCTTTCCTAAAAAGGGAAGGTTAGAGACAGGCCGATAGCTGGCAGGTGATCAAGGGTAGAGGGTCAAAACCCAGAGCAAGGAACACAGGATCAAGGCTAGGAATGAGGGAGTCATGGAGATCAAAGCTAGAGCACAGGGACCAAGAAAGCCAAGTGAGGAATGAGAGCAGGGACCAAGGAGCAACAGACCAAGGCTAGGAGCAAGGGATTCATGGAGGTAAGAGCTTGAACACAGCCAGAAACAGAAGCTAAACAGGCCCAGACATTAGCAAAGTAAGGGGGCCAAGGCTACAGCCAAGGAAGAGAATGACTGCAGAACAAAGCAACAGGAATCCAAGAAGGAAACAAGACAGGATACAGAGATCCTATGAGAAGGGCAGACAGTATAAGAGGGGGAGAGAGGAACACAACTAGAGCAGTGGGGTGTAAGGAACAAGGTTATAAGGCACAAAGGTCTTTTTAAAAAATATATTTTTCAATTTAATACCCCACCCCTCCTGCCATCAGGTAGCTCGGGGTGGCTTACAATATAAAGGATGATAGAACAACTTGCAAGCAAGGGGATGTGGAGGCAAACTAAAGGCAAAAGATATAAGGGAACCAGCAGAGAAGAACAGAAGCTGGAGCAAGGAGGAACCAGAGTGCAGAGGCAGTTCTGACAGTGCAACTATCAAGACTAAAGGAGAATGGGGAGAAAGCCCAAGCAAGAGAGAGTGTGTAATATGTAAGCAAGGGCAGAGCCAGCATCAGTGAGAATTACCAACAGAAGCTCCACGCCTGCCATAGCCCCCAGCAGGCTTCAGTAGTTCAAAGTGCCAATCAGGCTGTGACAGGTGAGTCCACACCCTCTAGCAGGTGTGCACAGAGAATAAGATAAGGGTGAATGATACTAAGGAACCCCGCTCCCATAATAACAAGCAGTAGTGTAAGCGGAAAAGCAGCCCCACATACAGCCTGGGGCCAAGAGTTCAAAGCCCACTCTGGACAATGGGGAACTGGTGCAGGAACTATGGGAACAAAATCAGATGTTGGGATTGGTGGTTTGGATTTGGTTATGGTTAACAGCACAAGTAAGCAAAGAAAGAATTAAGCAGATGGGAAGCCCTGGAGAAGAGGATCAAGTGGGATACACGGACTGGTGCCCAACAGAACCAAAAGGACAAAGCAGATGATCAGAGTAGACCAGAATATAGAAAGGACTGTGTCTTATGAGAAGGTACTGCAGAACCCTGAGGCTAGGAGGGATTGTGCCTGCCTGAGGAAGGAACCAGGACAGCTGCAGAAAGGCTCTGGATTGGGCTTAGCCATTAGGGCCAGGGTACTTCCCTATTACATCTGGTGGAGAATGCGGCACCCTGAGAGGGTCCCATCATGGAGCCAGGATCCCTGGTGGTAAAACACCAATAAATGCCTGATGGATATTGAGTAGGCAGCATGGGTTGAGTGGGCTCCCCAGTGCTGCGTAAACCATGAACTCCACCTGGAGTTAGAATCACTGGCTGCCCATTGTGATGAGTTTGCTACCTACTTTGCAGACAAAGTCACTTGTATTTGACTCAACTTGGGTGCTGCTAGTTTGAGTGCAAAGTCAGAGTTTGGGGTTGAGGAGGCTCGGTCTTGTCTGTTTTACTTGAATCAGCTTCAAATAATCTCACCCACCAATGTGGGTGGTGAATTGAATGAAAAACAAAAAGGTTACAGCCAAAAATGTAGAAATCAAAAACAAAAGGAATAACGAAAACGAATGACATTTTAATAATGAAAACGAAAGGAATAATAAAAATGAAAGAAATTTCTGTGCACATGCCTAGTTCATCATACTGTATGACCTATATGAATGGTCTGATTGGAGCCCAGCTATATGAGAGACTGGGTGTCTTTAGACATAACATCAATGGGTGTCTGAATGTGTGTTTTGACTTTGATATGAACACCAGTTTGGCCCTGTGTTCACCATGTGGCACTGTTTAGACACACAGCCCATCTTGGGGCAAATCGCTGTTTTGCTCCTCACCCGATCTCAGCACACAAGCGCTGCCGCCTTGTTCCCCATGTTGTACCTGCTAACATGCCAAATGATATCATTAGACAGACACAATGTTGGCCACGTGTTCAGCCGGAACACACAAATTGTCCTTGTAATGCAATGGTGTTCCACACCACATGTTTAACAGGTGGCCAAATTGGTGTTGGGATTGTTATGGTGCTTACACATAACAGCCAAACACATGCTTTGGGGTTTTGACACCCAACCTTTGTTATGTCTAAAGACACCCACTGTGTTTTTCCTTATGTCCTGTCCTGGTAGCAGGAACCTGTGTTTGCTGGGTTTCCCCAATTGGTGGCAATGGGGAAAACCCAGTGAACACAGGTCCCTGCCTGGTAGCTACATTCCACTGGGCACTGTTGTCAGTTATTGGGGACAATCTCTCTTCAGCCAGAGGAACAGAGGATTCTTCAGGGAGGTCTCACTTCTCTGGAACTTCTTCCAGAACACAAGAGCGGGAGTTTGGTGAGCTCCAAACATCAGATTTTATTTGCTTAAACTTTTGGTTAACTATGGAGGAATTCAACAGAAGAAAATGAAGATGGCTTTTTGAGGCTTTGCAATGATATTTTGTTGATTTTCAAACATGTTTAATCCTTTCAGGCAATATAGCAACCTACCCTTTCTTTGCTTTGTTATTGGATCAAAACAGACATGCCATTTCCGATTGATCTTTTCCTATGCAAATGTTGTTTTAGTACCTCCCAGAATGTAAAATGTGCCAAATAATCTGATATAAACACAGCACAAACAGCCACTAAGGGCAGGAGCTGCTTATTAAATGGAGGCTCCAATTCTAGATCTATTTTCTCCCTTTTCATCTCGGAGCTTTTTGGCAGGATAGTAGATATTCAGGATGATAATGGAGGCAAAAATATAATGGAGGCAATATTTTTGCTGTCCAGCATAGCATCGCTAATGCACTGCTGAGGTAAGTTTCAGGTTGGCTCCGCTAGCACTCTAAGCTGCAGGACACAATCAAAAATAGCAAGGTGTCTTGCAATGATGCCATTTGTTTTCTCAGAGCTTTAACCATTTCTTTAATTTTTCTTGTCTTTCAGGAAAAACAAAAAACAAAAACCCTGCTCAAGAGAGAAACTTCTCTCAGGGAAAGTGCAGGAACAATTTATCAGCAGAGCCTGTTCCTAGCTCACCTTAGAGTATGGCTTCTTTTCTTGTCCTTGAAAAGAACACTGTTCTTTCTGTTGCTGTGCCTTACAAGCAACATTCACTCTGAAAAATGTTATTCTTTCTTTAAATTCTCCAATATCAAGTAAATTCAATGTAGTTTGAATTCCTACATATTTCTCATTTACTGTTAATGGCTCATCACCACTCTTTACGGACTGGGATGGAATATTCTGAAATTCTGGACAATTGTAGCTGCTGGCTGGTCAGCACTCTTCCAAATCGGGCCAAATTTTGGTTCCTAAGTGGTCCTTATTTTTTTGTGCAGAGCCCTTGAAGATGGTCCCTGATGAGTAAATACTGCAACGACTGACTAATTTATAGAAATATAATGATACACAAAAAGGAGCTCTGCTGCCCTCTCCTAGATATACCACAAAGGCCAGCGTTGCTGTAGCCCAACTCCCCCCAAATCTGAACCACATAGTATGCATATTGAAAATACTAACTTGCATAATGAAGTTAGGGACTTCTACTCCCTGCTGATCAGTTCTTTGGTGAGGAAGACGAGCACCTTACCTGCAGCATGCACAAGTCCTAGGATGGGATTTGTGCTGCGGATGAGGAGAGTGCTTCCATTCTGTGCTGATCTGCTGTTCAGTAGAAAGCAAGAATGTACCCACCCTTTCTACCTGCAATGCAAGCCAGGTCGAATACTAAGGTGGCAGGGGTTGATGCTGAAATCCTGATGATTCATGGATTTCCAGACAGTATGGCAACCTTTACAATAATAGGGACTTATACATAGACTTGGAACAAACTGATAGATGTTCCTCAGCTATTAGGGACCAGATTTTGGTAGTGAAAACTAACCAGTGAATTTCTGCCCAGTGGTAGTGGAACAGAGTCCGTCTGTGGTTTGCTACTCGGCAAGCATGTGTGAGCACCACCAAGGAGCATGGACTATTAGCCCAGAGGAAAGGATTGTCCTTATTGGCTGGGACTAATTCTGCAGTGCGCACTGCCCAAGCAGTCTGTTTGCTGCTTCTTATGAGATGTTCCTAGAGCTACCACTGTTCAAGGTTTGATCTTGAGCCTCAGGGCTTTCAAGCATTATCTCTGGGTTTTTGATTCAGCTGATAATTCTCAGGGTTAGTCAACTATTTCATTACATTTAGCAAAAAGTACAGAAAATCCAGGAGATCCAGTACTTCAAGTTCTTGTAAGTCACCTGTGGGGAGTAGGGTGAGTCTCCTTGCCCTGGGAGTCCCTCTGTGCATGGACTATAGAGTTGCCCATCTGTCCTTGCAGCCCCCAAGCCTCTACACTCAGCCCCAGAGCAGCTATCCTGACCCTACCCTTTCTATTAGTCCAACCTAAATGTTCTTTGAAATGTGCATAGATACACATGAACCGGTGCATGCTAATTCATGCAAACTAGCACTGTCAGGTTTTCTTCTCTGGGAGAGGTAGCAACCCTAGTTGTGCCAGGGAGATCGAGATGTCCACACTGGAAGGATAGGGAAGTAAAGATTTTTCCTGGAAATAAAGCAAGGCAAATTCAGTATTAAGAGAAGGTTTGACGATCTCTACGGCTGTATTCACACAATACCCTTTCTCCTTGCAAAACTCACCATGTGTTCCTTAATCTGTGTCTGCTTTTAGACGTGCGCTGCACGTGGCATAAATCACGCCACGTGTATATATCTCGCGTGTGGGATTTAGACATGACATGTCATGTGTTAAAACCGGCTGTGTGGTTTTTTTAAGCCACGAATTAAATACTTCGATGCCAAGGCAAGGCACATCTAAAAGCGGCCACGTGTGCGCCATGCACATCTAAAAGCGGCCACAGTGTGTTTGCCTTGCCCGGTTACAATGCTGGCACACCACTATTGATTCCTCTGCTTTTTACTGCCCCTCTCCCTGCTTGCCTGTGGTGTTTCATACAATGACCGTGTGACATCTGTGCATCCAGTGTTCTGGAAGTAGCATGGAACACTGAGTGGAGGAGGAGAATACCTGCCCCAGGATTCTCTGGCCAGACCTCTATGGTCACTCGGAGGTAGGAAGTGAAAAACCGGAAGTGATATATAGGGGACTGAAGCTCACTTGGGATTTATCAAACTCAGAATGTGGGTTAGTGCCACTACACCCTCCCCCCCACCCCCCAAGAGAGTGATGTGTGAATGAGCCTTGACTCTATACACAGCAAAGATAGATCCTATTCTGTATGGAACCATAACTTTTCTTCTTTTCAACATGTCCTGGGCCACATAGGGTCCAAGAAAATTTAAGAGAGTCTATGGCCTGTTAAAGTTTAGGAGCCCCTCCTTAAACACTCAGTTCTGTCTGCAGCAGGACCTGCCCCAGTCCTGATTTCCCCTAAGCAGGGACCAAGAAAGATGACACTACTGCTGTCCAAGGAGAGACAGGGGCTGTATTAATTTTTGCAGGATCTTCAAAATCTGAGGATCCACACAGCAGCCTCCAAGGCCCTGCATTAATCTGACCCTGGGAGTAGAGGAGTGGCTCATGCACATTCATTTAGATGGCACTATAAATGAATCAATTAATACAACAAATCATGTGAAATTAAAGTTAAGGCCATTTTCTTTGTCTGATTCCATTTTAAGACTTAAATTTAATCTGCGTCGCCAGATAGAAAGACACACGAAGTATATTAAATAGCAATTGATTTTGTGACCCCCCCCCCTCATCCACAAATGCCATGACCCTACCATGAGTCCCAACTCATAATCTGGGAACCCTAGAGTTATGGGTTTTCAGCTCAATCCCCATGAAATCATATTCAGAACTAGGAGAGTCATTCTACAGTATCTTTCACTTATCCAGACTTTTCATCAGAAGAACTAACTAAATCATTCATGAGAGATCACAAAAAGCAATTGTCATTGTCAGAAGACATGGGGGCAGAAAAAACATTCTTCGTTCTTTGCAGGAAAACACGCAATCCCTGTTGATATCAGTCAGTGTGTAGGTTCTAAAATTTGGCCCTATACAATGTATTAATCAGACTCGTGTATTACAAGTGAATGGTGGAAGAGGAATGCTTATTTGGCTTGGGGTGGGGAACTTGTGCATTTAATTAAAGGAGACCTGTATTATCATTTTTACCTTTGTTATTTTTTTCGTAGCTGAAGCCTGACCTAATATTTTTTCTTTTTCCTTTTTAAACATTCTTTCCCGCCATACCTAGTTTTGACCTTGGATATAATTACATGGTTAGTTATTATAATATTTATTTGCAAATATCTTTTCACTTTTACTCAAAATGAAAAAAAGTCCTCATTGTATCCCATTGTCTCTTGTAAATCGGCTTTCTCCATGTTTTTCCATTTGGTTTCTATCCTATTCTGTTCCTTTGTCAAGTATCTCTTTTACTTGCAAAGAAATGTGTTTGTGTAGCAAAAAACAGAGTGATTGAAATGATCGGCTGCTAAATAAACCATTTTTGCTGCCCTGTGATTGGTCCCACTGATTCCAGTAGGACTGTTCCCCTAAGAGAAGGCTGCATGGACATGTCCCAGGGTCCCACAATTTGTACTGCACATTGAGGGAGCTGAGTCTAGCTCGCCAGGCAAATTTAACTTGGACATTCTCAGATGTGTGAGTTTTAGACTCTCGGTCTTAACCATTGTACTAATGTGTTTGTCTTTTGTATTTAGGGCCAAATCCTGGATCTCAGCGCACAGGCAGAACAAATGGGTACCCAGTGGGAGGGGTGGAGAGGAAGGACTTTCCTTGCGACTCAGAGATATATGTAATCTCAGATACACACACACACAATGCAAGACTGATTCTGACTTACTGGGGATACTTACATGAAGAAAGCACATGTCTGAGTGTTTTGCGGGGCTAAGGCTAATGAACTAAATACCTTGCAGAATTGAGCTCCATGCCCTTCCCCCCACAATCTGGGGCATAGGAAAGCCTCCTGGAAAGGACTCTGACATATGTTAGTTAAGTCCTGCCCTTCCTTCTCCAGACTTCACTAATGCCACTGGATCTAGCTTCTTTGCAAAATCAGAGGAGGGGCAGGATTTGGCCTTCAGTATCATTAATATGATCATATTGCAACTATTATCAAATGTGGTGGTGTGTTGCCAGCAAGTGTCCTGTGTGAAGTTATCTGTGCTGCAATGATTTCAATACAGTTCCTTTTGCACAGTCAGGCAATGACGGCTGCCTCTTGTTCTGTTCCTTTCCAGAGAAATTCTCCCCACAGGTGGTTATGGGAGAATTCTCCTGATACAAGAACTGAATAAGACAGCTTGGTGTACAGTAGGGGTGTGCAATTTGTTTTCATTTTGTTTAATTACTAAAACAAATGATGGCCTGTTGGTTTCAGTAATAAAAATACAAAAACAACAGGCCAGGGTAATGAAAACAGACAGAAAGGAAGGGGGGAAAGCATCTGTTTTCATTACCAAGATAGAAAAACCCGTCCATGTGCAAAATGGCCACCAAGGCCGTTCTTCACATGCGAACCCTTTCCCTAAATGGCACTGATGAGTCATTCTGCACGTGCACAGCAGCCATTTTATGCTTGTACAGACCTGCTGCCTTTCCCCCAAATAGCGCCATTTTGGGAAAGGACTGTGCATGCGCAGAATGGTCCACTGGCCATTGTGCGCATGCACCGTGGTTTTATATTTTTTTTATTTTTACTTTTAATAAAAATGAATGTTTAATAACAATGCAAATTAATTTTTATTTTTAATAAAAATAAATTTTTAATAAAATATTTTTTATTTTTAATAAAAATAAATGAAAAATAAAGCAAAAAAATGAAAATGAATGTTTTCCTTATGAAACTTCCCCCCCCCCCCAAGAAGGGGGTTTTGTAAACAAAAACAAATGGTGTGCCTGCTGCACACCCATAGCATACAGGCATGTTGAGTATCTGACTAGGGACAGAGCCTTTGCAAACATTAATGAGTAGTTCTGAGTGGCAGCTCAGCTTCGGTTAGTGTAATTTAAAAGGGCTCTGGAAACAGGAGGGGAAAATAGCTCTTCTTATCTAGTTGTGAGTTTTGTGATGCACCTTTACAAGATGCAGCTCTAAACCTCACACTCAATGTTTTGAGATGCTCACTGGCCGTACAAAGTGTGGAAACGGCAATAAGAATATTAGGGCCAAATACATAGCATCTTGTTGAAGCTAGCTACAATTATTTATGCTTATAGTCTTGTCTTGGCAGTGAACATTTAAAAAACTGTCCAGTGTGTCATCGTCCAAAACTAATTCTCATTTAAGTCAAAATGAGGCATCCGTTGAATTCAATAAGAGTAGGATTGAATGTGTTTTCCTATCTAATTTTTATCAACATTTTTTTTAAACAGGAGAAACTCTGATAACTCAAGGAGAAAGAGTCATGACTCATGACTGAAAGCACAGTGAAGAAGTGCAATATGGACAAGGCATAATAGGGCAAGGAAAAATAATGAAGATTTAGTCAACAAAATGAAACTGATGGGCTTATGAAATGCACTTAATTTTCTTGGGTTGCGAATGCTGTTAACAAAAAAAAAATCAACAAATTGGCTACATTGTATTAAATGTATTTCTACTGAAAGTAATGACATCTCATTTTTTAGCAGGACAAATTGTATTGTGTACAAACGAACCTATTTCCTGTTGGAAAAAGACAATTGTTTTAGCAATAAGCAGTTTGACACATGAGGGGCAGGGAAGGGCAGGAAATCAGCTGAAACCCAGCAGGATAAAAAGATCGAAGAGCTTTCCACCTTTGTAAGCCAGTGTAATTGGAATAGAGCATTCATTTTTGTTTCCCTTTCTTGTGGGTGAAGATATTGCTACAGTAATAGTATTCAGGGATCATCAGTTATAAAGAATGTATTTTGTGGTACTGCAAAAAGATATTTTTTGAACAAATGTTGGCAGTGTAGATGCTTTCAAGCACAGTGTTGAAGATCGTTTATGTATGGGAGCTAGGGACCAGGAAGACAACAAGGAAATATCATTATGATACTAAATGAATAGAAGTCCTCTTTAGTCCTTTGTCTTTGAGATAAAAAAGAAGCATAATCATAATTTATTTATTCAGTGTTTGGCGTTTTAGAAAAACATGTCTCACATTGATTTTCAGATGATGAAACGAGAACCAGACATATATATTTTATACATCCAAAGTTAATTTATGTACTCGGTAGTTTTGTTTTAATGTCATTGTGGTCTATCAGATTAAAACACCTGTATTCTCTTCTTGTTAATTTCAGTAACTGTCTGAAAGGTGGCTGGAATTTAACAGTCCCTTATGTATTGTGTGTTAGGAACAAAAACACCTTTTTACTTTGAATCCCATTTGTTGAATTGAAGTTCATGGGGTCGAGGGTAATGTTTGCTGTTGTGGCAATGACAATAAATACTGGGGTGGCCTATGTCACTATTGAAACTCGCTAGGGCTCCTCACAAGTAAGAGGAGTCATTGTTATTTCTGCATTTTAAATTAAATGAGTTTCTTTCATAATGCAGCTTGATTTCCAAAATGTAGATGTTAAGAACACACAGATCCATTCAAAAATAATCACATCAATGATATACTAAGTATGGGTCAGCCTCAATATTTAATCTGGGAAAGAAGAAATGTAAGTGTGCCAGATTCTGATCAGTGACACTGATATATATTCAGAGTGACTCTGCTGACACCCTGAAATCAAAGTTATATAATCAACTCAAGTAGACCAGAACAGTGCCCATTATGTAGGCACAAACAAATTAAGAGAAAAGACAAATTTAAACAAATAACAATAAAAGTGAATTCCTGAGGTTATTTTTCTAAGAAAGGGAAAGGGCAGCATGATATCCCAAAGCTAGCTGTTGACTTGCATAATTCCTCATTTCCTTAGCTACTTCACAGAGATGGAGACAGACACTTGTATTCAAAAGCCAATGGAATGTATCAATTTCCTTTTAGCTGTAGCAAAACGTTAACATCAGATTGAATAGGATAATTGTACATTGTTATATGCACAGCTTAAACTAATTATTGTAGTATGTGCCAACATTACAATTTTATGTGAAGTTCAGTTTTTAAGTGTTAGGATACTTAATTTATGGGTAATATATTCAACTTCTAAATGTTCTAAGAGAAATTAGTTCACTTAAAGGGTAAGGAGCAAAATTGCTTTAACAAACTGCTGAGGAAAGGTGGATGGGGATCTGCAGGTGAGGAAAGAGATTCTAAGGCTGTGCCTCAGTGAGGCTACTCCAGAGTAAGTGATTTGGGGATTGTGGCCTAAATTATTTTGAAACAACAATTACTATTGCTTGTATTTTTATGTTGCTGCTGCCATTCTACAAGAGGGGACTCCAGTTCATAAACATCTTTGATTTTACAAATCTATGGAGAAACTCTGGGTGAAAAAAAAGAGATGGGGGTGAGGTGGCTCTTTGGGCCACCCTTGGAAGGGCCACAGTAACTGCCAGTCCCTGGGTTGGCGTACAGTGCAGAACAAACATAGGCGAACCCAGGCGGGCAGAGAGCCGACTCGCCATCTCCATGCCATGGGATGGAGAAACCAAACACATGGGCGGGTGTCCCGCCCTGCCCCCGCCATGCTGTCACCACCCTGCCCCCCACCATGATGTACAGCCATAGTAAACTGTGGGCAAAATAGCCTGCAGCGTTGTGTCCACCAGCCCTCCGCAGTACACCGGGGGGGTGGCGGCAGATCCCTGCCAACATAGGGAGGTGCCAGTCAGCCACAGGAGGAACCAGTCGCCACCCATGGAAGACCGGCTGTAGGGAGCAAAGTGCATACTCTGGTGAGCAGAGGAATAAAAGGGAAAAGGAGAAGGGAGAAATGAAATCAGCTGCACATGAGCCAAACAACCAGTCCCCCTGGCAGGTTGCCAGTTCAGTCCCTTCCAGTCGCCATTAACAGCACAGATCACAGAGCATCCCATAACGCAAAGTTCCAATGGAGTCCTAGCGGTTGGGAAGGTTGGAAAACCCCTCCTTCCCCAGATCAGTCACACTGGCAGCCCATAGCGGAAAGGGCTAATGGGTCCCAGCACCTGGGGGAGGGGGGGGGCTGCTCACTTGGCATATAGTGTACCTGGATATAGTAAATATAGTGTACCTGGATTTTCAGAAAGCATTTGATAAGGTCTCTCTGCTCTTGAGAAAGTTAAAAAGTCATGGGATAGGAGGTAGTGTCTTACTATGGATCAGAAACTGATTAAAAGATAGAAAGCAAAGGGTTGGACTAAATGGGCAGTTTTCCCAATGGAGAGATGTAAAAAGTGGTGTGTCTCGGGGATCTGTATGGAAGGATTTCCGTATGAGGAGAGCCTTGGTAGGTTGGGGCTCTTCTCAGCTTGGAGAAGAGACGACTAAGAGAAGATATGGTAGAGGTCTATAAAATCATGAGTGGTGTGGAACTAATAAACAAGGAGCAGTTATTTACCCTCTCAAATAGTACTAGAACTAGAGGACACTCCATGAAACTCATGGGTGGCAAGTTTAAAACAAATAAAAGAATTTTTTTCCCCTCTCAGCGTATAATTAAGTTGTGAAATCTACTGCCAGAGGCTGTGGTAAGGGCCAGTACTATAGCTGAGTTTAAAAGAGGTTTGGACAAATTTCTGGAAGATAGGTCCATTAGCAGCTATTATATATATTTATTATTTATTGGGCACTAGTTTTCACCATGGGCATAATAAATAAATAAGACAAAATACAAAAACATACATCATAAGACAGTTTGAATAATATTCAGATGATATTCCAGACCATTAATAATCTATAATTGTATTCGAAATACAAAATACAGAGCAATCTAATCGTCTAAGCTCGACATACAAGATCAGAGTAAATTGGATAATTAAAAGCAAACAATAAGACAATATAAGAAACAAATAAAATTATTTCAACAAGGAAAGTTATTCAGCAAGAATATTCTCCTGCCTTGTCTTGGTAGCCAGAAGGAGGAATGTCGCTATTGCGTTCATCTCTGATTCTGTTATTGCATTTTAAAGTGATCTCATCATAATTAATAAAGGGGTAAATTCTTTACTTCCCCAAAAAGGCTCCATCCATACCTGCCTAACACTAGTATACCAGGGACAACAAAATAGGACATGGGGAAGATCCTCAACCTCTTGCAGAGGACATGGGCATAAGTGAGCTTCCATAGGTCGGTTTTGAAAACAACCTACAAGGACGACTGAATTAAATAATTGAAACCGGAGGAGTGTAAAGTTCCTTCACAGCTCTGGGTTAGTCAGTTTATCCAAATATAATTTAAAATTATGGGTAAGCTTAACCTGACAGTACCACGGAGCCGCTTTCCATAAGGCAACTACCTCCATATCAATTTGATTGGCAATATCCTTGGCTCTAGGGACAGAAATTATTATTATTATTATAAACATTTATATAGCACCAGTCATGTGACCTGGTGCTGTACAGAACATAGAACTAGACACGGTCCCTGCCTGTGGCTTACAATCTAAAAGACAAAGGGGGGAAGACAGGGAGAGGGGACAGTGGGAGAGACAGGGGAGAAGACAAACAAACATTCAAGCGGATGCGAAGTCTCAAGTGTGTATGCTTGGCTTGGTTACAAAGAGGTTGGTGGCAGCAGTTGGCAGAGGAGGGCAGACAGTAAGTGTATGGGGAAAGACTAGCAGGCATTGGGAAGGCAGCAAGGAAAAGGTGGGTCTTGAGGAGGGATTTGAAGGAGCGGAGGGAGGAGGCAAGGTGGATGTGGGCAGGGAGGGAGTTCCAGAC
>QEPC01014088.1:2355874-2369848 GCA_003113815.1 Sphenodon punctatus | reverse complement strand
TGACGGATCTTGTCAATCTTTGAGGTGAAGAATGATGCAAGATCCTGAGCAGCAAGGGAAGAGGGTGGAGGAGGGCAGGGGGGTTTAAGAAGGGAGTCCAAAGTAGAGAAGAGGCGGCGAGGGTCGCGAGAGAAAGGTTCGATCCTGGAGGCATAATAGCACTGTCTAGCCAGGGAGATAGCCGAGGAGAGGGCGGAGAGGGAGAATTTGTAGTGGAGGAAGTGAGGGAGGGAGTGGTATTTGCGCCAGAGGCATTCGGCAGTCCGGGTGCAGGAGCGGAGGTAGTGGATGTTAGGGGTGAGCCAGGGGCGGGGGTTTAGGGGCCGGACGGGGTGTGAAGAGAGGGGGGAAAGAGAGTCAAGGGTCGAGGAAAGGTGTTGAGAGCGGAGAGGGCAGAGTCAGGGGAGGAGGAGGAGGAGGCAAAAACGGGGGGAAGAGGGGAGAAAGAGAGGAGGCAAGCTCCGTGGGGGTAAAGGCCTGCATATTGCAGAAGGGGCGCAGAGAGGGGGAGGAGGAGGGGGGTTGGTGGGAGAGTAATTAAAAAATAATTTCAGAGCAGCAGCATTCTTTCCCCAAAGGGCGGGAATTGATAGGCCCAAACCTCCCATGGCAATAATGACCTGGGATAGCCAAGAATAATATATTGGACCTTTGTGTTCGAGCTCTTCTATCAAACACTGAGTTACCAATGATTCCTTGCCCTGAGTACAAAGTTTAATCCAATACCTCAATCTGGTGATAATAACATGACAAGAAATGGAGGACATGCCCGTTTCTGCCCGAAGAATCGCTGCAGGGACCCCTTGAGGCACCCTAAGTAAGCCTCTGAGGAATTTGTTTTGAACAATCTCCAATGGGCCCAGGTCTTTCAGTGGAATAATTTCAGCTCCAAAAGACAATAACGGTACAATTTTAGCCCTAAAAACTTCCAGAATGGAAGACATTTTGGCAAACTTCAATTTGGCCACCAGCCTGAGAATTCCCTTATATATAGCTGTAGCTTTTAATATTACCTGGTTCCTATGCCTTAACCAAAGGCCATTGCTACTAAAATTAACTCCAAGATAGACAAAGGAGTTCACCTGGGGAAATTCGCTACCACCTACATTCCATTTCCGGGCTTGAGATCTTTTTTCCACCACCATAATCTGGGACTTACCAACATTTATAGTAAGCTCGTTCTTAACACAATAAGTCTGCAAGATTCCTAACTGCCGACATAGACCCTTCCAGGTCTGTGACATTATAAGAACATCATCTGCATACATTAAGGCTGCAATAGGATGGTCCTTGATCTTAGGTGGACAGCCTTCTGGGCCTGACAAAGACACGACTAAGTCACTCAGGAAGATATTGAACAACAGGGGGGCCAGAACACACCCTTGCCTGACCCCCCGTGTAACTGGTATGGGTGAGGACAAATTCCCATCCCCTCCTAGGCGAACCTTTGCGATGTTCTCCAAGTGAAGCTGAATAATCAAAATAAGTAGGTTCTCATTTAGGCTTAGGTGCTGCAATTTATGTCACAATTTGGCTCTCGGGACCAGGTCGAAGACCTTCTTAAAGTCCACAAAAGCCAGAAACAGCTTTCCAGATCTTATCTTAGTATATTGGAAGATTAGGTGAGACAATATAAAGCAATTATCACTAGTAGAGGCTCCTTTACGGAACCCAAACTGTTTCTCCGGTATTAGATTCTGGGTAGATGCCTAAGCATCTAGATGGCGTAAAAAGAGTCTTAGCGTACAGCTTCCCCAACACGGGGAGAAGACTTATGGACCTATAACACCCAGGATCTCTTGTATTGCCTTTTTTGAATATAGGTATTATAATGCTACAGCCTCAGCTACATGGAACTTTCTTGGTCTTATTAATCAAAGTAAAATAATGAGCTAGCAATGAGGACCACCATTCTGAGCTAACATGCAGAACCTCAGTGGTTATATAATCATGACCAGGGGCTTTATTGGTCTTTAAGGCCAAAATCAGATCTAAGACCTCACTTTCTCCTATTTGGGGGTCAAACCCCATGGCTCCATGTCTTTCGACAGGGGGTGGGAAGTGCTGGCAAGATCATATTGGTGTCGTGGTCAACAACACTATATAATTCCTTGAAAAAATCAGTCAAAACATTGTCACCTATTGGAACCGTTATCAGATTTGCCCTGGGTTTTAGCTCACTGTTGACTAGTCTCCAGAAGGTCACAGAGTCCTTCATAGTTGCAGCCACAGAGAGCCTAGCCCAGAGAAAGTCCGTATAATTTTTTTTCTTTGCCTGAATAAGATTTTTATGCTTCTTCCTTTCAAGGAGGTAAATGTTCCTAGCAGTACCTACATTGGATTTGAGTCAGTTAATTTTGGCTCGAGCATAATCCTTTTTGGCCACCCTGCAGTCATTGTCAAACCATCTAGTGGTTGCAGATTTTCCAGCCTGCTGTGGGCGCAAAAGTATATTAAAGCTCCAAGAGGAAACAATCTTGGGAAATAGTTCATCCACAATCGCAAAAGATTTGATCTCACCATTCACTATCTGGTCCCTTGAATGGCAAAATTCTTGGGACCACAGTAAAGAAAACACTGCTGCTGCCTGAGTAGAAGTCCACCTAATTCTAGTCCGTCCGTTATCTCTGCGAATTTGAGCTGTCCCAATCCTGTCGACCATATTAGGCCCAGGTGAGTTGAAAATAACACTCAGGGTCATATGGTCACTTTCGGGGCGAATAAATATCTTAAAGTCTCCAAAATTATCCTGTGTGCAGGAGGGGGTTACAAAGTAATCTGCAGTACTCCCATTACTATTCATAAATGTGAAGGAGCCTTCCAGGTACCTTCGAGCAGTACTATTCAGAACCATTAGACTGCACAAATCCAGTATTCTCAGCATCTGGTGACCGGCCTCATTAACTACTTCATCTCTATGGCTTTGTAAAGAATGGTCTGTTAGCACCGAACTTGTGGAATAAGATGCTGATCCAATTCTGGCATTCCAATTGCCTGCTAGAATCAAAAAGGCCATAGGATATTTACCAAACAGTTGGTCAATCAGACCTTCCAAGCACAACCACACATCTGGGTTATAGTAAGTAGAGGTTTGAGGTGGGATATACAAATTCACCAGCAGAATCTGAGTCCCAATATCAGGAGTCCAGAGCAATATCTGGAATTTGTGACTATCTGTTGGAAACTGCTTAGGTACACCCTTATACTTGTTAACAATCAAAATCGACAGGCCCCCAGAAACCCGGCCTCTATTGTTGTTCTTAAAGCCTGGAGCAGAATATACCTGGAAACCCTGGATCACAAATATATCATCCTCACTGCCCCAGGTTTCCTGCAAAAAGACCATATCATAAAGCTGCACGAAGTCAAGCCAATCTAGATCAAATAGTTTAGATCTCAAGCCCGAAATATTCCAGGAGGCCATGAGTGGCCGAACCCCTTGAGGGGTCCCCCACTGTCGATGAAGTACAGGGGAAACTGCCTGCCCAGGAGATGATCCTGCCTGCTGGCTTCAGGAGTTCGGCCATGTGGCCCTCCAGGCCACGTTTCAGCTATATCCCTCCTGATGTCAAACACCGCTTATGCATCCCTCAGCTTGAGGGTGTAATAGATCCTGATGCAGCAACATATCCGTGGAACAAGTCCCTGTCCTAGCAGCTGCGATTTGGGGAATCAATATATTGGTGGAGGTGAGAGGAACATTGTCCTCTCCCTCCATTAGTTTAGGCTCTATCAGGACATGGGGCAAAGGATTTCCTCTATCCAAAACGTCACCAGAGACTTTATCTCCAACAGTCAAGGACAGGGGAAGAGGAGACAGAATCCCAAGCTCCTCCTGAGATAAATAGTATAAAGCCGTTAACTTCCCAGTATCATTTTCTGGATAATAGGATCTGTCCTGAGCCCTTAAATGCGAGGCCTGATAGGACAAGATAGAGCTAGGTAAATTATTTCTGATGGCATCTAATTGCTGGATTAGAATATCTTGAACTAATATAGAGAGCTGTTTAGGGGGTCAGAGAGAGAACAGTGCCCACACCGCCTTCAGTATTGACCAAGAAGGTTTTAATAGGCTATAGGTTCAAAATCAGGACCTTCCTTTGTATTTAGATTATTCTCCAGCAAATTCATTAGCTCCGTACTGTTATCATCCTCAGAATGGTCCACCAGAGGACCAGGTCCAGCCTGTTAGACTGGGAATAAGGGTACTTTAGAGCCCCTATCTAAAGCTTCCATCCTCAGAGAGGAAGTCACAGATTCAGTCCCTGGATTTGTATCCATTTCATCACCCAACAACAAGTCCTACAAGGGCCTTGGTTGAGGAGGCGTGGATGGTAAGTGTGATGGACCGAAAGGGTTTTGATTTGGGGAGGATAGACAGGCTCGGAAAGGAGAACCACTAACTGGGGGCTTCTCTGAGGAAGAGAAGACCCCATCTATCGAAACGCCCTTAGATAAATTTCCATTTCAAAAACATTCTTCTAACCAGAAATTCATTATTAAAAAAAAGTCTAAGGTGAACAACATTGTCCTTACCACTTAAGTGCTCCACTTTCAAGATATCTGAAGCACTCAACTTTAACCCCAAAAGAAAATATAATTTTTCAATAATTGCCTCTCTGCAGTCCCAGGTAGGAGTATGTCTGCTTCCTTGTGGTCTAGCTTTAACTCATATGGCCTTGGGATTTATTACCCTTACCCTAATTCCAGTGGGGATAGAGGTTCTTCCCACCAAAATGTTATTCCTATTGAAGTTGATCTCTCTAGGAGCACAAGTCTGTTGGTGGTTTGCAATAGACCGTATGTCATTGCAAGAGGGAGTAAATAATGTGCCCTGGTAAAGGAGGTCAATCTTAGCAGACACCTCTTCTATTTGAGATCTAACCCAAAGCAAAGAACTATTTAACTCTGAGACACTGGAAAAAAGCAGCGCAGTTGTCTTTGCTATAAGGTGACATTGCGCTTTGAGTGCTTCTCCTAATACTGGTTCTGAGAACACTTTGGATGACCCTTGGATATCCAAGGGGCAGGGGAGTCCCGGTGAAACCCGGCCAGCTTCCTGCAACACACACCTCAATGATTGAAGATTATCTGACAATTGGTAGAGGGCTGGATCGCCTCTGCAGAGGTGTCAAGTTTAGAAAACTTCTGCCTAGGACACTCAATAGGGATCACCGGGGAGATGGCCAGCCTATGCCGCTTTTCACCCATACTTGGAGTTACAAATATCAAATATAAAGCAAAAATTACATAAGACTAGATCAAAGTTGGAGCTTATCCACCACCACAGGGTTAGCAAACTCAATCAGCCAGAAGCCAAATGGCTGCTCCCGACCAGCGCCTAAGGCTGCGCGCACAAGGGTGTGCCCTTGTGTGTGCAGCCCTTAGGTGCGCTGCCCCAGTGTGCGCCTCCAGCACTGCTGTCGGCATGTATGCACCGATAAAGTCCTCGGGTCTCAGCACAGCTCCGTCCTCTGATTCCTTCTGCACCTCTCCGATCCCGCAGATCCCAAGTCCATGCTGTCATCAGCGTGTGCGCGCTGATATAGTCCCTGGGACTCAGCACAGCTCTGTCCTCTGGTTCCTCCTGCACCTCTCCGATCCTGCAGATCCCAAGTCCGCGCTGCTGTGCCGTCGGCATGTACACGCTGATTTAGTCCCCTGGTCTCAGCAAAGCTCCATCCTCTGGTTCCTCCTGCACCTTTTTGATCCCGCAGATCCCAAGTCCGCGCTGTCATTGATGTGTGCACGCTGATATAGTCCTCAGGTCTCAGCACAGCTCTGTCCTCTGGTTCCTCAGGCACCTCTCCAATCCTGCAGATCCCAAGTCCCAAGATGTTAGTACTTGTATCTAAAATGGTCTCAAAGGGGGGGGGCTTTTCCCATGCCATGCTCCTCCAAGCAGCTGTTCCCAGCCAATGGCCCATCCAAATGTTCCACACACGGAAACGCACGCATGCGCTCTTGGAAGAGCTCACGAGGGCAGCACGAGGCCCTCCTTTCCACCCCCACGTGCTCCCCAGGCAGGGCGACAACCTCACTTCCGGTTAGAGAGGGAGGTGAGGCAGAAGAAGAAGGGCACATGCACAGTCAACCGAAGCAGTTTCTCTAGCAGCTATTAGCCAGACAGTACCAGGGAACATGATGGGAGCTGGGGGTAAACAACAGGGAATGGATCCCCCATTGTGACCTGTTGGGTACTTCTCCCAAACCACTGTCGGAGACAGGGTGCTGGACTAGATGGACCATTGGTTTGACTCAGTATGGCACTTCTTATGTTCTTATATAGCCCTCATTGATACTCCCCACACATCCTGCACCTCTAGCCATCTCCAGACATCTTACAGGGCAAGAAGCTCGGCTGTAGTTGATTCCTTCTTCCAGTAGGCAGCCCTTCCTGCCCCCTCCCCCCTGCCCCCCCGGGAGGTCGAGTTCCAACATCCAAATAAGACACTCATGCTGGCCCCACGCGTATTCCCTTGTCAGGAGGGTAGTGGTGAATGAAACTGACAGAGAGGATCCAGCCTTCGTAAAACACAGGCAAAACTCTGGAAGCTCAGAAGACCCAGGCCCTGCAGTCTTGGTGCTTACTCAGTGTTTGACAGCTGTGGGGGACTGGATGAGGACCAACCAACTGAGACTGAATCCTGACAAGATGGAGGTGATGCTGGTGGGTAAGACGATGGAGATGGTGGCCCCTGTTATTGCGGGGTCTACCCCCCATTGGTATCCCACTTACAGAGTCTGGGGGTGCTCCTTGCCATGCAGCTCCACCTGGATGTCCAGGTGGAGGCTGTGGGGAGGAGTACCTTCTGCCAATTACATCTGGTGCAACGGCTTCGGCTGTTTGTCTCAGGCTCTGACCCGGTCACCATCATCCATGCTCTCATCACCTCTAGATGTATTTTAACGCACTCTATGTGGGGCTACCCATCATGACGACTCGGAGGCTGCAGCTGTTGCAGAATGCGGTGGCCCATCTTCTGGTAGGATTGGGCTGCTGCGAGCATATTACACCAGTGCTCCGTTCTCTGCACCGACTGCCAGTGGTTTTCTGGTCCGATTCAAGGTCTTGGCCTATAAAGCCCTAAACGGACAAGGCCCTACCTATCTGTGGGACCGCCTTACTCCCCGGGTGTTGGATTGACCCCTGCAGTCATCTGAGGGTGTCCTGCTCAAGGTCCCCCGAGTCTTCCAGGGGGCCACACAGTGAAGGGCATTCTTGGTGGCTGCACCACAACTGTGGAACTCTCTTCCAGTGGAGGCCCGGTTGGCCCCAGATCTCCCCTCTTTTCGGAGAAGCTGTAAGATCTGGCTGTTCTGCCAGGCATTTGACGGGGGAGATGGGTGAGGGGGTGGAGGATGTTTTGGGTAGGGGTTTACATTTTTCCTCCTTCTAGTTGTTTTAAAATTGTTGTTGTTTTAATGTTTTACAAATTGTAAGCCACCCCGCGCTACCTGTGGCAGGAGAGGTGGAGTAGTAAAATTTTAAAATAAATAAATAAATCTATAAATAAGTCTCCTGCAAAACTGTGCTATTGTTCTCATCCCACTTTACCATCGCCCCTCCTCCTCCCAGAATGCCCACACCAGCGGACTGCAGCACTCAGAAGCCCAGCTCGGCCACATGGTACCCGCGCTCTGTCCTGCACACACAGTACCCCAGGAGCTGTATATACCAGCTCACAACCCCATAGCCAGCCTCCCTAGAGGAGGGGTCAGCCAGAAGCCCCTGCACACCCCCCATCAGCCACACATCAGCCAGGGAAAGATGTCACCTCCCCCCTCAACATCTCCATGCCCCATACGCCAGGTGGAAGAAGCAGGCACAGGCTGGAACACCAGCCATAGCAGGCTGGTCCTGGAACAAGTACACAGAATGAGTCTGGGGTGGCAGAATGAGGGCCAGGAGCAGAGCAGTGCAGGCCACTTTCAAACAAGAAAAAAACTAATGTACACAAGATAAGGAAATGCCTGAGTTCATGCCAACCAAGTGGGAGCGCAGCTCCCACAGAGCAATCCTTGAACATCCCAGGGAGCCGCACACTTGGACATTTTGTTACATGGGGGTCCATTTGCCAGCACAGGGCCAGGACAGGGTGGTACCCCCCAGCAGAGGACAGAAACAGATTCAGTTGTGCAGGGACAATGCCATTGGGGTCTTCCTCCCCCCCNACAGGGCCAGGACAGGGTGGTACCCCCCAGCAGAGGACAGAAACAGATTCAGTTGTGCAGGGACAATGCCATTGGGGTCTTCCTCCCCCCCCCCCCATGGGAGAGATGCAGTGATCCTACGGTGTCCCTAAATGGCAGATGAGCAAGCACAGGGGCAGGACAGGGTGATACCCCACCCCCCACCCTGTCTGAGGACAGAAACAGATTCAGTTGTGCAGGGACAATGCCATGTGTGTGTGTGTGTCTTCCTCCCCCCCCCCCAATGGGAGAGATACCATGATCCTACGGTGCCCATAAGCTGCAGTTGAGTAAGACTGGGCCGGGACAGGGCAGTAGCACTCTGCTGAGGTCAGAATCAGACTCTCAGTAGTGCAGGGACTGTCCCAGCCAATAGCTAGGCATGCAGTCAGCCAGTGATGGCAGATATGTGCTTACACATGGTGCATCATCACTTCAAAGGCTCTAGAGTGGTGTCTGAAGGCACCACAGCCATCTTCTGTAGAGACATCAAGTGTGAGCACCTAGCTGTCCTTCGGGTCCTTCTCACAACTGCTGAGGTATGCCAGCAAGTGCTCCAGGTGGTACAAGTCATCTGTTGTGCCTGGCATGAGGTCATTGCCAACTGCTTAAGGATCCTCTGTGGGATTCAGGCCAGGGTGGTGTAATGCAGCCACCTGTGGGGTGCGTGCATGGTTGGGTGCTGGAGACTAGCCTCCTTCTGTCACCAATGGGCCATGCTGGTGGGGATGGCGGTACTACAAGGGGAGTTGCAGCAGGCCACAGATTACCTATCCCATGACATTGCAGCAGCAATCCTAGCCCTTCAGGAGGCAATGGCCACCAGCTGGTTCACCTGGGTTGTACCCAGGACCACATAATGGTAGGAGATGGTGCTGGCCACAAGGGGAGAGGTGGAGTGGGTGACACATTTCCACATGTCCTGGTGAGTGCTCTTCCAGATCGTGGAGATCCTCTACCCATGGCTGAAGAAGGAGATGATCATTACGACCCCCATACGAGTGGAGCACTGTGTGGCCATCTCCATTTGGATGCTCGTCATACTGGACTTCTGCTGCTCCGTGGCCCAGCAATTTGGTATGGGAACATCCTTCATGGGTATCATCCTGCTGAAGTTCTGCAAGGCTATCAAGACCCTGCTGCTGAACAGTGTGGTCCAATTAATCAACCCCGAGGCGGTGATGGAAGGTTTCTGGGTTGGGGGGCTCCCCAGTTGCATTGGGGCAATTGATGGGACCCATATTGTCATCATCTGCCCACTCCATAGTTGTGATGAGTACGTCAGCTGGAAGGGATACCACTCTGTGGTCCTGCAGGTGATAGTGGACCACTGTGGCTAGTTCATGGATGTGGTGGCTGGATGCTCTGTTCAAAGTCATGAAGCCCGAATCCTGTGGAAGCCCCACTTTTTTGGTCGGATGCATATGGACTTCAGGCCCAATATAATCAGCAACATAGGGTGGCTGCCCCTGAACCCTAATGCTATGGCTCATGAAGGTCTACCCCGTAGCCCACACCCTGGAACAAATCCGGTTCAACAGGCAGCTGAGTGTCTCCTGGTGCATGGTGGAATGGGTGTTCAAACAATGCTGGAGATCCATTGCAGGACGGATTGACTTCAAGGTGAAGATAGTCCCCCTAGTGTTCACAGCCAGTTGCATCTTGCACAACATTTGTGAGATGGATGGTGCCACTTTGGAGTACCCCCTCTCTGTTTCCCGGCCCCTGTACAGGGAGCAAAGTGACCACACCGAGTACCACATAACTAGGCAGATATGAAATGCCTTGTGTCAGCATATAGGCCACATGGCCAATATGAACTTGTGAATAACTGTAAATACATCGGACCCATGCAAGCACAGATCCAGGAGGGAGGGAGAGAGGAGGAGGATAGTTAAGCTTTATATATAACATGTTTTCAAATAAACTGGGAAATGTATACACCATTATTGAGGCATATTGTTGTGAAGTAGCTACTGTAGGCACTTGCCTACTGGGCACAATAACACCAAGGAAGGAGTGACAATTAGGTGTACTTACATGAAGGAGGCTACTAGGAGGACTTAAACTGAAGGAGGACTGGGTGGAATGATGGGAAGGGAACCTGCAGAAGTGGCTGGACTGAGGGGGTGGGGTGGGGGAAGGGGGTGTAATAACAGGGAAGAGAACACAGGGAGCACTGCGAGTTAAGTGTTGACATGGAGGAGAGGGACATTGGGAGAGGCTAGATGAAGGATGGGCTGGCTGCAATGACAGGGAGGAGGGGTATGGGAGTGGGCTGAAATCCAGTGAGGACATCCTCAACCACAGCTGCAGTGACTGGGGATAGACTAGGGATTCCCATGGAAGAATGGCGAGGCCACTGTGAGCAGTTGGAATGAAGAGGGAATGGAGTTGCAGACAACCAGTCCAGTGGCAATCAAGCACTTCCTCTTGGCTCCTTTCCTGTTGTACACACACACACACACACACACACACACACACCACTGCCACATGCATTGCTGGCCACTCCACCCCCATTTCCACTCTTCCTTTCTTCTTTAAGAGATGCTGCTTCATTGTATCACTGTAGTGGTCAAGAGGGGCCATTGACATTCACAGGTCACCCTCATTTCCAGATGGTGGTTATGCTGATGCCTCCACTATTGCCTGTGAGCCTTCTGTATCGTTCATTTCCACATGTCCCCACATAATTTGCTGGCTGGGTAGGGGCGAACGTTTGCCTTGCAAGAGGTGGTTCTAGTATGGCTATGAGAGCCCAGACCATGTACATGTATTTCTTTGCAGCACAGACTCAGAGTTCCAGAAGAATGCCCAGCCTTGCAGGTTTAAAAAGGTAAAAAGAGCAATGAGGTTCGCTGCATCCCCAAGGAATGTAGACAGGCTAGTGGGCACTACTGTCAAGGCACGAGCTCCCCAGAAGACTGTAATGCCTCAGCCCCACATTAACAGGGGACAGGGCCGGCCCCAGGGTTTGTGAGGCCATGTGCAAAGTCTTGGTGCGGGGCCTAATTTGCATAATTAGACCTGACCTACTTATGCAAATACATAAATTTACATAAAACTTACTCCCTCTGGACAGGAAGGATTCCCATTCTCCACCTCTCCGAGCAACCATGGAGAAGCATGGCCTCCTAATGCTTCCCCCCCTCCCCAGCCGAGTGTCTACCACCACTCCCCAGGAGTGGTTCCACTGCAGGGGCAGCCAAGCGGGCAGTGACACAGGCACAGAGAGACTGACTGCGTCCACTGCCTTACTGGAGGAGGGGCCAGGGGGTGAGCTTAGCCAGTCTGGCCTCCAGGGCCTGTTGCTTCTTGCTGCCAGTGCCGCCTGTGCCTTGTGCACGCATGCGGTGTGACCAGTCCAGAGGTGCTGCTATCACACACACAAGACACCCAAAATGCAGCTAGCTTATTAAGCGCATTATGCCATGAAAAGAGACATATAACCAGTTCAGTTGTGCCCCCATAATCAGTTCATGCTGCCCCCACCCCATAACCAGTTCATTTCTGCCCCCGCCCCCATATAATCTATTCACGCTGCCCCCACCCATAACCATTTAATTTGTGCCCATGGGGCAGCGTGAATTGATTATATGGGGGTGCAAATGAACTGGTTATGGGGTGCGGGTTTAAAGACAGTATTCCTGTTAGCAATAACTTCATTAAGAAGAGTTAGTGAAATAGCAGCCATAATAATCTCAGAACCATATTTGCAGATTTATTTTCCAAGACAGAATAGATATTGCTTTACATCCTAAATTCCTACCTAAGATAGTATAAGTAAGAAAGTTGTGAGAATGTGGCCCTTTTTACATGGTCCTCTCCTCCCAGCCATGAACATGCAGATTTCTGTGTGTTCATGGGTGGGGAAGCCCCGTGTGAACGACGTGGTGCACGTGCCCATGGTGAGTGGGGGTGCGTGTGCGCTCGCCTAACACACATCCCCACTCACCCCCCCACTCATCCCCATGCACGGAGCAACCGGGGGAAACGGTGGTTACTATGTGGGTGTGGATAAGTGGTGGGTGAGTGGGGATGTGTGTGCAGTCGTGTACATGACCCACCCATGCACTGGTGCACTCACGGACTCCCCACCCGGCGGAGCCATGTAAAAATATCATGTGAGGAGCCACTTGAAGAAGAACATAAGGTTGCTACCTTGTAAACAAGGTTCTTTGAGATGGCTCTGAACATTCTCACAAATACCCACCCTTCCAGCCCAGCATGGAATTATTTTCTTATATTTCTAGAAAGGGTTGGAAGGAACTGTCATTCAGAGGGGGAGGGTTATTTTTATACTAGAGGATCTTGAGACCATCATGTGGTCTATTATTTGAATAGGGTGAGCGTGCACAACCCAGTTGTGAGAATGTTGGGAGCCATCTCAAAAAACCTTCTTTACAAGGCAGCAACCTTCTGATCTGCACGTGTGGAGGAGCTGTTTGTAAACAAACAGCCTTATCTCCCCGATAGAGTGTCCCCACTGCTTCTGCGCTACTAGAAGGCAGAGGCAGGTGAGGGATGGGGTCTGGAGGCAGGGAGGGGAGGAAGAATCACTTACTGGGGAAGAAGCTGGCTGCAGCCTGCTTCCCAGCCAGGAAAGTGCGGGGCCCTAGCTGGCCGCGGGGCCATGTGCGGCCACACATACGGCACATGCCTGGGGTCGGCCCTGACAGGGGAACTAAGGAGCTAAAGATGCTCTGCACCTTGAAGGCTCCTGCTGGGACTGCGGCGTACCATGGCAATCAGGCAACTCATGACAGCTGAACCAGGAAGTGGTTTGACTATTTAGTGCCTCAGCTTCTGTGTAGGAGCGCTGGTTATACTGAGTTTCAGAATCATTGCCAGCCCTCTGGTTCTTGTATTATTGCTATCCTTGTTGCCTCATGATCATCTGCTCATTTCTAGTTACATGAGTCTTGTGTATTTGTATCCAGTGTGTATCTTGTTGATCCTTCTTTATATTTCCCCATTTCCAACTTTCCACACTCTTGTGCACTCCCTCTCCTTGGTTCTCCTGTCTCTCAGTCTAGTCACATCATTCCCGCTCTCCCTGTCTACACTTCCTAGTTTCCGCCACTTCCCTCCTGTTCTCTAGTACCCCTAGTGTGTATTCCGTGCCTCAAGTCATCACGTGCGGCACTCCCAGTGTTACCCCTTGATTTATAGTAGGGATGTACGAACAGAATGGGGTTCGGATGTTCAGCCGTTCGGCTGTTCAGTCTGAAAGCATAATTCGGATTTATGGGTTTGGTCCCACAGAGTTCAGACCCCCCAAACGCTTGGAAAGTTTGACCAAGGCAGAGGCTTGGGGCACTTCAGGGGTGCCCATGGGGGTATGGCAGGCTGTTGGAGACACAGCAGCAGCAGCAGCAGAGACCGGGAAGGCTTGGGGCTTGGCACCAGGGGCGGATTGGGAAATCAAAGTGGCCCGGGAAAATATAGTGTTAGTGGCCCTGTGCCGGTGGCAAAGCCGCCGGGGTGCCGGAAACGGGCCAAGGGGGCATGGCTTGGGGGCGTGGCTTGGGGCGGGCAGAGTGCACCAGCTTTGGGGCCTATCGGAGCTGAGTCCCCAGACTCTGATCCTCAGCAGCCTGGCAGGGGTGAACAGGAGGTTATGAGGGGATGTCAGGGGGGAGACTGCCACTGGGTGGGTACTGGCCCTCATTTCAGTGCTCTGGCTCCCCAAATCACTCCGTTTCAGTGCTCAGTGGCCCCCAACCAAAAAAATCACTCTGTCCCTTGCTATGCATCCTACAGTAAGGCTTCTTCATTCCT
>QEPC01014088.1:2319985-2343432 GCA_003113815.1 Sphenodon punctatus | reverse complement strand
GATCATGGCAACCTAGGCGGGTGGGCACACAGGCACTTTGGCATGAGCAGAAGGCAGTCTGAGGCAGGCTTTGATCTTGGCAGCCTGGGTGGGTGGGCAGATAGGCAGCGCGGCATGAGCGTCAGAAGGCAGACTGAGGTAGGCTTTGATCTTAGTAACCTGGGCGGGTGGGCAGACAGGCAGCGTGGCATCAGAGGCAGTAGGGAAAGCAGGCTGGGACTTTGGCAGGGCACTCAGATAGGATGGCGAAGACTGTGCAGCACACGCGAGAGAGAGACAGTCAGATAGGCGGGCTGAGATTGTCTAGCAGGCTTACAGCTTCTCAGTGCCACCCTGCATCATGAGTTCAGTCAGATAGGCCGGCCGAGGCCATCTAGTGAGAGAGAGAGGCAGGGCGGGTGCTGGGCATTGGGAGGGAAGCCCAGTACCTCAGCAGCAGCAGCCCAGATTGAGGAGGAGCCCCATCCCAAGACTGCCCCTGGCATGGGATGGCGTGTGCCACTGCACCATCAGTCCATGTCCAGGGGCAGCTCAGGGAATCCCAGCAGCGGAAGTTGACTTTTATGAAAAGCAACTGCTCCACCAAGTTGACCCCAGTCTCAGGTGGTGCGGCGAGCAAATGACCCCCACCATGGAGAACACCTGCTCGCTGGGGACGTTCGTTGGTGGGCAGGACAACAGACCCTTGGCCACTTTGGACAGGGCCGACCACACATTGGTCTTGCCGGCCCAGTAGGCCAAGGGATTGCTGCTGGGTTCAATGCACAGCTCCTCCTCCAAGGAGCTCTACACTGCTGCTGAGGCTCTGTCGTACTCCCTCACGTAACTCTGCCTGGGCACCACCTCCACCACTGCCCTCAGCCATGCTGCCTGCACTGCTGTGCACGAACCCATGTTCTCCAGAGTGCCCTGCACATACGAGCTGCTTCTGGCAATAGGGGTTCTGCTGCTGCTCAGCCTGCTGCTGGTGCTGCTACTGCTAGGGCTGGGGGCAGGGATAGACCCTGCCAGCTGAAAGGGGTGACTGCTCCCACTCCCACCATCCCCAGGGTTTTCCTGCTGCTGCTGCCATGCGCTCTCCAGAGCCTGCTCTGCCTGCTGGACCCTCTCCACCAGGTCACCCTTCCAGTGCCCATAGAGCGCTGTCTTGCATGCTACACTGCCCTTGACCCTGGGGTCCAGCATGGTTGCCAAAATGTATTCCTCCCACTGCAGGAGCTCATCGAACCATACCTTCAGCCCTGCCTTCATCTGCTGCACCAGGACAACCGCTTCATCCACCAGCTTCCTGCCCTGAGGGCCACAATCCTGCCCCTGGAGAATCTCCTGAAGCCTCCTCAGGAGACTCTGGACCAGAGGGGTCACCTGGCTGATGGTGTCCGCGGAGGAGCTGATGGTCACGGCCAGGAATGGTCTCAGAACAAAGACAGTGTGAGCCAGGATCTCCCATTCCTCCCCATTGTACCATGGAGGTGCCCCGCTGTTCATCACCAGTTGAACCTGATGCAAGGCGGCTTTCTGCTCGAGAAGCCGCTTGAGCATCAGGAACGTTGAATTCCATCAGGTGGACACATGCTGCACCACCTGGTGCACTGGGGAGCCTTGCTCTTCCTGCTTCACCTGGAGGAGGTTGCTGCCCTTCATGCTCTGGTTAAAGAAACTGGCCAGCTTCCTCCCCCACTCGATCAGGGAACTAAGGGTCCCTGCCCCAATCCCCTTCTTCCCCAAGCCCAGAGTGTCCTTGACCACCAGGTGAAGGGTGTGTGCAGCGCAAGGGATGCTGGTGAAGCCCCCCTCGTGGACTGCCCTCAGTATGTTGGCAGCGTTGTCCATCACCACACACCCCTTGGTGAAGGGCACCTGGCGTGACCCACTCCCTCACGATGGCAGTCAGGGCTGCCTCAATGTTCCAAGCAGTGTGGGGGCCGTCCATGACTTCCACTTGAAGCAGGGTCCACTTATACCCTACTTCGGGACCCCTCCTGCCACTGCCAAATGCTGCCTCCGGGTCCTGCCACCAGTGCACCATCAATGTCAGGTAGGCATGCTGCATGTTCCTGCTCAACCACATGTCTGTGGTGAAGTGGACAGTGGCACTCCCAGTCCCTGCCAGCTACTCCCTCACCCACTTCTTTAAAGCCCAGTACAAGGCTGGCACCACTTGCTGAGTTAGGGTGGTGCACGAGGGCAGCTTAAACTGGGGGTCCAGGAAGCCAATCAGGTGCCTAAACCCCATGTCCCCAACCACCGAGAAGGACTGCCCATCCAGCGCTATTATTTCCCCCAGCATGCGTGTGGCTTTCAGTTGAAAGCCATGCTGCCCTCCACATCCTGCAGCTGCTGATGGACTTAGCAGCTGCTCCCACTCCAGCTCCTCCATGGTGCACTGACGCTGCTGTTGCTGCTGCTGCTGTTGCTGCTGCTCCCCCCCAAGCAGCAATACTGCTCCTGCTGTTGGAGGCAGCTATTCGAGCAGGACGCTTGCCCACTGATGGAGGCAGATTACTGGTCTCTGGAGTCGGGAACCCACTGGCGTCCACTGCCCCTGCCTGCTCACTTACCAGCACAGTGCTGTGGCATCCCTTCAGATGCCTCACCATGGCAGTTGTGCCAATGTTGGTGAGCACCTGCCCATGCTTCACCACCTTCTGGCACAAAGTGCACTGCACCTCCCTAGGATCATCTGCCCACACCAACTTATATTATATATATATTTTTTATTTATTTATTCAGATTTGTAATCTAATATTATATATATCTACACTACCTCTAACTGCTATTAAGTATTCTAAAACCTATGGAAATAAATGGAATATTATCTAATATCTACAAAGGCCTAGTCCTACAAACACAGTATAAAATATTAAAACTGAATCACTACACACTATCTCTATCTATCTCTATAACTANGTACCTCAGCAGCAGCAGCCCAGATTGAGGAGGAGCCCCATCCCAAGACTGCCCCTGGCATGGGATGGCGTGTGCCACTGCACCATCAGTCCATGTCCAGGGGCAGCTCAGGGAATCCCAGCAGCGGAAGTTGACTTTTATGAAAAGCAACTGCTCCACCAAGTTGACCCCAGTCTCAGGTGGTGCGGCGAGCAAATGACCCCCACCATGGAGAACACCTGCTCGCTGGGGACGTTCGTTGGTGGGCAGGACAACAGACCCTTGGCCACTTTGGACAGGGCCGACCACACATTGGTCTTGCCGGCCCAGTAGGCCAAGGGATTGCTGCTGGGTTCAATGCACAGCTCCTCCTCCAAGGAGCTCTACACTGCTGCTGAGGCTCTGTCGTACTCCCTCACGTAACTCTGCCTGGGCACCACCTCCACCACTGCCCTCAGCCATGCTGCCTGCACTGCTGTGCACGAACCCATGTTCTCCAGAGTGCCCTGCACATACGAGCTGCTTCTGGCAATAGGGGTTCTGCTGCTGCTCAGCCTGCTGCTGGTGCTGCTACTGCTAGGGCTGGGGGCAGGGATAGACCCTGCCAGCTGAAAGGGGTGACTGCTCCCACTCCCACCATCCCCAGGGTTTTCCTGCTGCTGCTGCCATGCGCTCTCCAGAGCCTGCTCTGCCTGCTGGACCCTCTCCACCAGGTCACCCTTCCAGTGCCCATAGAGCGCTGTCTTGCATGCTACACTGCCCTTGACCCTGGGGTCCAGCATGGTTGCCAAAATGTATTCCTCCCACTGCAGGAGCTCATCGAACCATACCTTCAGCCCTGCCTTCATCTGCTGCACCAGGACAACCGCTTCATCCACCAGCTTCCTGCCCTGAGGGCCACAATCCTGCCCCTGGAGAATCTCCTGAAGCCTCCTCAGGAGACTCTGGACCAGAGGGGTCACCTGGCTGATGGTGTCCGCGGAGGAGCTGATGGTCACGGCCAGGAATGGTCTCAGAACAAAGACAGTGTGAGCCAGGATCTCCCATTCCTCCCCATTGTACCATGGAGGTGCCCCGCTGTTCATCACCAGTTGAACCTGATGCAAGGCGGCTTTCTGCTCGAGAAGCCGCTTGAGCATCAGGAACGTTGAATTCCATCAGGTGGACACATGCTGCACCACCTGGTGCACTGGGGAGCCTTGCTCTTCCTGCTTCACCTGGAGGAGGTTGCTGCCCTTCATGCTCTGGTTAAAGAAACTGGCCAGCTTCCTCCCCCACTCGATCAGGGAACTAAGGGTCCCTGCCCCAATCCCCTTCTTCCCCAAGCCCAGAGTGTCCTTGACCACCAGGTGAAGGGTGTGTGCAGCGCAAGGGATGCTGGTGAAGCCCCCCTCGTGGACTGCCCTCAGTATGTTGGCAGCGTTGTCCATCACCACACACCCCTTGGTGAAGGGCACCTGGCGTGACCCACTCCCTCACGATGGCAGTCAGGGCTGCCTCAATGTTCCAAGCAGTGTGGGGGCCGTCCATGACTTCCACTTGAAGCAGGGTCCACTTATACCCTACTTCGGGACCCCTCCTGCCACTGCCAAATGCTGCCTCCGGGTCCTGCCACCAGTGCACCATCAATGTCAGGTAGGCATGCTGCATGTTCCTGCTCAACCACATGTCTGTGGTGAAGTGGACAGTGGCACTCCCAGTCCCTGCCAGCTACTCCCTCACCCACTTCTTTAAAGCCCAGTACAAGGCTGGCACCACTTGCTGAGTTAGGGTGGTGCACGAGGGCAGCTTAAACTGGGGGTCCAGGAAGCCAATCAGGTGCCTAAACCCCATGTCCCCAACCACCGAGAAGGACTGCCCATCCAGCGCTATTATTTCCCCCAGCATGCGTGTGGCTTTCAGTTGAAAGCCATGCTGCCCTCCACATCCTGCAGCTGCTGATGGACTTAGCAGCTGCTCCCACTCCAGCTCCTCCATGGTGCACTGACGCTGCTGTTGCTGCTGCTGCTGTTGCTGCTGCTCCCCCCCAAGCAGCAATACTGCTCCTGCTGTTGGAGGCAGCTATTCGAGCAGGACGCTTGCCCACTGATGGAGGCAGATTACTGGTCTCTGGAGTCGGGAACCCACTGGCGTCCACTGCCCCTGCCTGCTCACTTACCAGCACAGTGCTGTGGCATCCCTTCAGATGCCTCACCATGGCAGTTGTGCCAATGTTGGTGAGCACCTGCCCATGCTTCACCACCTTCTGGCACAAAGTGCACTGCACCTCCCTAGGATCATCTGCCCACACCAACTTATATTATATATATATTTTTTATTTATTTATTCAGATTTGTAATCTAATATTATATATATCTACACTACCTCTAACTGCTATTAAGTATTCTAAAACCTATGGAAATAAATGGAATATTATCTAATATCTACAAAGGCCTAGTCCTACAAACACAGTATAAAATATTAAAACTGAATCACTACACACTATCTCTATCTATCTCTATAACTATGCTAACTCCTACATCTATCTATCTATCTATCTATCCACCCACAGGGATTGGGGGTGGGTGGGACATAGACAGCTCACAACAAACAACACAGGGAGGGGTTCAAAACTGAAACGAAAGCTAAATCAATCTAATGCTACTCTAAATAAATCCAGAAACAGGGGAAGGGAATCAGGAATGGAATACATACAGGGAAGAGGGAAGGATTCAATGGAGGGTAGGGAGAAAGACCTCAGGGAGGGGTAAAAAATAAAAATAACACTTAAATCTATCTAATCTAATCTAAATAAATGAAACTAATATGAAGGTAAATGTGTGGAAATGGATGAAATAGGAGGAGGGTGGCAATGAATTGGGAGGAACACAAACTGCTGGGAGAGGGAGACTTCTGAAAACGCCTGCTGACAGGATCAGTGGCTAGCTCAGAAGGAATTGGAAGGGGGGGAGGGCAATGACTTTTGTTACTTGCTGCACCTGCCTTACCACAAGCCCCATTGGCTCTGTGCAGCCTAGCCCCATCCCAATCGCAGACTGCAAAGCCAGTGGTCTGAGGAAAAGAGGGATGGTAATTGGGCAGACTGGCTGCTAGTCCAAGCCTCTCCACCCCTGACGCCAGGAAGTCTGCTCCTCAGCTGCCCCCCCACTCCTTGGGCCTGCCAGCCATTGTTTTCTTGCCCGAATGCGCCCCAACTCATCCGAACATGGTCGAACTGTTTGGGGCTTCGGGCGTTCTGTTCGGTCATCCATACTGGCTAGGTTCGGACCGAACTCTGAACGTCTGAACTATGTCAGCACATCCCTAGTTTATAGTGTGTAACTCTTGCTCTGTCTTCTCTTCCCCTTCCTGGAGAATTGCTTCTGCAGTGCCTCAGTTCCCTGTGATGCCTTATGCACCAGGCCTTTGAGCCCCACCATATAAGATCCTGGAGGAAACTGTTATACCCCTTGGTGTCTCTCTGTTCTTAGTTATTCCATGTATCAGCTCCAGCTCTCTGTTCTTATTTATTAATTATTATTATTATTATTATTATTATTATTATAGCACCAGCAATGTACCTGGCACTGTACAATCCACAATAAAAGACAGGCCCCTTCTCCTAAGGGGCTCACAATCGGAAAGACAAGGGAGAGGGATACGAGGGAGAGGTAAACATCAGGAAAGACAAGAGTATATTCATGAGGTTGAGAAGTTGCAGGCTTACGTGCTTCGCTTAGTTACAGGGAATTAGGTTCTGAGTGAGGGGAAAAATATGCAGTATCACTCATGACAAGCTAGGGAAGGCCTGATGGAAGAGGTCAGTTTTCAGAAGGGATTTGAAATTTGGGAGGGAGGGAGCAGAGCGAATGTATCCAGGGAGGGAGTTCCAGGCATGAGGGCCAGCAAGGGAGAAGGGGTGAAGACATTTAGAAGAGCAAGAGGTTTGCGAGCAGGCAAGGGTGGGAGCAGAGGAGGAGCAAAGCTCCCGGGCAGGAGCGTGGCGGGATACAAGAGCAGAAAGATATGGGGGAGCAAGGCCATGAAGAGCCTTGAAGGTGAAGACCAGGAGCTTGTGGTGAATGTGTTCCTGTAGATGGAGTCAGTTCAGGGTGGAGAGGAGGAGCTGTACATGGTCAAAGCGATGGGCAAGGTGGATGATTTTGGCTGTGGAGCATTGAATGGAGATGAGGGGAGCCAGATCAGAGCAAGGGAGGCCAGTAAGGAGGAAGCTGCAATCATCAAAAGGTGTTTTCAGACATTACGGGGCCGTTTGGCCCCGTACCGAAAACAACCAAATCATCCCCCGCCGGGATGACCCCGTCACGCCGTATCAGATGTGCCAGGGGATCCCGGCTGGGAATCTGGGAGGAGGCAGGGCCAAGCGGTGCAACGTGCGGCTGCACGGCCCCGCCCCCTCCACGCGCCCTGCCCTCTGGGGAGATGGACGGGCGGCGGGGCCAATGCGCCCCCAGCGTCTGTCTGAAATCGCCATGGCCCAGGATCCCGCCGGTGATCCTGGGCTGTGGCGCCCGACCAGATGTGATTTTTTTTTTGTCCCCGCCAGGGATCACTTTCACCACACTTCCCGGGAAATTCCCATGGCTAGCCCGCGAAGTGTTGTTGAAAATGACCCCATGTGGGTATTGACCGTGGCGAACATCTGGCGGCCGTCAAACATATGTTCAAGGCACAGTGACCACAGGTGGGTATTCACCGTGATCTCGTAACGTCTGAAAATACCCAAAGTGAGAGATGACTACAGCATGGACTAGGGTTTTTGCAGTGGCAACAGTAAGGCAAGGACGGATTCTAGCAATATTATACAGAGAAAAGCAACAGGATTTAGCAACAGCCTGGATCTGAGGCTTAAATCTAGATCTGGATCTCTTCTTTTTCTCCTTTCCTTACAACTACAGGAGGAGTTTGGCTATGTACAGCATTAAAATAAGAACAATCAAGTAAAGTATGGTTGATGGTCAAAGGCACACCACAGTGTCTACTGAGCCTTTTCCCCTGAGCAAATGTTGGTAGGTGGAAAGCCCATGGCCAAAACGTAATTCAGCAAGGACAACTTCCTTTCTGGTTCCTACAGAAAGAACCCTGCCACAGTTGGGGCACAGGCTTAATCTCAAACAGCTTGGTTAGCATTGCAGTCAGGCAATGGGGAGTTTACCATGGCCACAATTGCATCTACCAGGGTAGGATGTGGTCTTTTGACCAGCCAAACATGGAGAAAAGCATGTTTATTTTATTTGTTTTATATCTACTATAAATGGGAGGAATTATTACATCCACTTAAAGCTCTCTTTACACTCCTGGAGAAAGGGAGCGAGAAATCAGTTTCAGCACAAAGAGTCTAGAAAACGCCCTTAGGTTTCCATGGTGTTCATTGCACTGTGGGCACTAGAGTAGCTGCTTCAACCAGCTCTACTCAATCCATTCCCGAACAATCCAAATACTAAAACGCTATTGAACACTGACTGAAGTCAACATGGTTTGCCAGGTTAAAAGTGACATTTTCATCTTCAGAAATATCATCATTGTGATAGTTCTTTCTTCCTTTGTACAATAAAAAAGAGGGAAGGAAAGAAATAGAAATACTATTAGAACTGGGAAATGTCTCTTTTTCTAACAATCTAATTTCTCCTACACACAATGCAGGGTAAGAGAAAGTTAAGTTTACATCCTGAATAGCATGTTCTCCTGTTGTTCTGTCATGGGTCAAAAGACTGACCCCAATTGCATTGGCATATAAATTAAGAGCAAATTCAGACAAGCTGTCTGGAATTCAACCACAGTAGGGGGAAACAGTACGCACTTGTTGAAATGAAAAAGAAAGAAAAATAAGATGATGCAAAGTAGCTTGACAGTTGTAAAAACATTAACAGAGAAATGGGGAAGAGTGCTAGGAGGAAAATCTGCATGAAACCCTAAGCCAATAAGCAAAGCCACATAGCAGTTTTGGAAAGCAGTAGTCTGCATATAGATATTCTCAGGAATAACAATAGTTTAAAATGAGGGGGCACAATTTCTCCATTGTGACCTCCAAAGCCCCAATACCTGAGCTTCAAAATGGCATCTAGCTTCTGGGAAATTCAAGTACCAGTAGGAAGCGGCATGGTGCAAGGAACAGTTACCTCCTAAATTTCAGTCATCCACTACCCTTGTGATTATGGTACGGCTACTCCTATTGGAGCTGCAGAGGGACAAAATTAAGAAGGCTACAGTCCTCTGTGCCCCAAAGGTTAAGTGGAAGATGTGCCCTCCCCACTCCTCCATTTTGTCAGCCAGGTCTATCCGTGCCACATTTCATTTAGAAAATCATTGCAACTGAATTCTCAAGGTGATAAAAATACCTTTCCTCTAGGAGAGAAAATAGCAAAGACGGGAAGTGACCTGAAAAATTAGATTTGTCTAGGGCGAATAAGGAGATCTGGGGGGCTTGGTGAAAAAAGGTGAAACCAAGGAAATTCTCTACTTGGCCCTGTTTCTCAGTTTGTCACAGAAGGAGTGATTTATTATCATATTCTCAGTGATACAGAACAGTGGAACTAAGGCCGTATTCACATCTGTGGCGGCAAGACCCGCGAGGGAAGATGCGGCAGTGGGGAGGAACCGGAGCTGTCTCTTATACACATCTAGATGTGTATAAGAGACAGACCTAAGACTGCCGCCTGTGTAAGCTCAATGCTAGTGAACTCAACTGTACTGGTGTGCAACCGAGGAACAGTGCCGAACTTTCAAACTGTACAGATGTGGGAGGTTAGAGAAAACCCATTCCCATTCCAAGAGAACTTTAGCTCAGGTGGAATGGACAAGCTGAGGAAGCTGCTCACAAGCTGACAAGCTGAGGAAGACAATTTGGCTTGTGGACTGCAAGTGAGTTCTTGGTTTCTCCTTTCTTACCTCCCTCCTGAAACACCTTGAGTTAATGAAAACTAGGGATGGGACTTTGGGCAAATTCTCGGCATTGGTTGTATATCGCTATCAGATCTCCATTTATCAGATTTGTTGTATCTATCGGTATTAGATCTTTAACACTGCAGTTTTTGCCATTGACTTCAATGGGGAAAACAGCAACGTTAAAAGTCCGATAATGTAAAAGAACCGATATTGCTGATACCAAGAATTATCGGTATTATCAGATTAGAACCGAGAGACTCATTATTGACCACTCTTGGTTCTCGGCAATACCGATAGTCCCACCCCTAATGAAAACACATTCACAGCAGAAACAACTAAATGAAATATTTCAGAGACTATTATGCAAACATCTTAAAGCAAATACACAGAGCTGTGATAGCAGTAAAGTTGTCTGCACACATCTTGGCTTCAAAGGAATTAGTTATGATTAAAAATATAATTTTCTGATTTAAGACCAAAACAGGCCAAGAAGGACTTGTGATATGCATATACATATTGGAAGTAACAAAGATAACAGCCCCTGCCTCACAGAGCTTATAATCTACACATCGGACAGGATAAAACAGATGGACAAAAAGATAATTGTGTTGGAGGATGTAGGCCTGATGAGATTAGAGAATGTGGGTACAATTGTACCAGGCCCCAAGCTTAGAACTTCCTCCAAAATGTCAAGATTTGTTTTCTTAATATACATTAAAATATGCTGAGTAAAATAATAATTGTGAGTAACATATGTGAAAATAACACCAGCTTAGTCTTCAGAAACTGATTAAAAACTTTGAATTGGGGGGACAGGAGGTCGGTCTCCCCCCTCCCCCCCGCTACCAGGATGTGTCAGGAACCAAATTTCTTTCAATGCACCTGGTAGGATGGTTAGGAAGCAGAGGTGGCAATACAACAATTTTCAAGAAGTTAGGATGGTGAGTTTACAAATTTTGGTAGGGAACTTTTCCGAAGAAGAGTAAATGTCATGGAAGAAAGGACAGAGATGGAAGAAAGAGACAGACAGATGGGTGATTGAGCCTTATAGCACTGGCAGAGAGAGAGGATAGTGGCTGTTGGCTTAAGATAAAAGACAGTGACTAATGGCTTAATAAACAAGTAGATCTGAGGCAAGTCCAAGCTCCATAGTCAAGGGCATGTGATTCTTACAACAGAGCACGGGAAGCAAGTGAGTGGAGGGATGTAAAGAAGGTGAAGTGTTTGGAGCAACAAACCAGAGTGATGATGATCCTAAGTGGGTGTGCGGTGGATGGAGTTGAGGGAGGCAATTAGGAGATTGTAGTCATTGAAGCATGAGGTGATGACAGCCTGAATGTGGGCCTTGGCAGATAGATAGACAGAAAAAGATGAATCTGAGATTTGTTTTGCAGACAGAATGGACAGAACGTGGACCCCATAGGGCACATAACTCACTGAAAATACAATTTGTATTCCAGCTTGATGTTAACTTAGTTGCTGTGCACCACTGTAATTTAGCACTGTCAAATCCATGGTTAGATAACAAAATAATACATTTCCCACTGTCATTATAACAGTGGTGAAAAGTGATATTTGAAATACTTTAATGGTAGGGAGGAAGACCGCATCAGGTGAGGACTCCAGCGTAGGAGCCCAGCCACGGAAGACCACTTCAAATCACAGCTCCAGCCAATCTGCCAGGGAACACGGCGGGCTTCTTCAAACATTCTCTAAATTAACTGAGCTGAGCTGTGTTTTAGTAAATGTGTGTAAAGTCAATTCTATGCATACCTAGGTGTAATTCCTAGGAGTATGGGATAATTAGTGAAAGGTAAAGACACATTCAGCTTATAGAGATGATCCCAATCTCATGCTAAGAAGACCTGCTCTACCACATAATTGTCACAGATTTGTTAAGATGTTTTATGGAGAAACTGTGTTAAAAGATATTAGTGCTATGATTTTTTTATTTTTGGACTTTTGTTATACCTTTCAGGGTTCCCTTCGCACTAGAAATCCTGGAAAAGAGAAATCAGTTCTATATTTGAAAACATCTAAAACAGCTTTTTAATTAACAGAATGCCACAAAAGTAAGGGTATTCATTTTGTATCCATCAAAGTGTAGAAATAGGGGTGGGAGGCAAGTCCCTGCATGAGCATAATCAACATACAAGCAGTAGAGGGCACCTCCCAGAAATGAAGACAGCTGGAGCTGGTACAACTTACAGCAGCTTTAGAGCTGTTGCTAGGCCAACCACTGTGGCTACCATAAGAGCAGATCTTTCCCATAGTCCACTCATGTCTCACCCCCCTTCTCAGCCCCCAACCAAGCATAGGGAAGCTACATTGGGTATTTTTAGACAGACAGGATGCAGGCTGGGGTCCTGGAGCAAACATGTGGGTGAGCTGAACAGGAGCAGTTTCAGTTGCATTCAGACAGACAGCCCGGCACATGGGTGAATT
Organism: Sphenodon punctatus; assembly: GCA_003113815.1. Taxonomy (NCBI): domain Eukaryota; kingdom Metazoa; phylum Chordata; class Lepidosauria; order Sphenodontia; family Sphenodontidae; genus Sphenodon; species Sphenodon punctatus. The sequence continues at coordinate 2,331,213 of QEPC01014088.1, read as the reverse complement.
GAGCGCGCAGGCAGCAAGCACACCATCCCCCTGCCCCGGAAAAGCCTTGGGTCAGAAACGCATGGACAGACCACTCCACTCACAACCCCACCCAGGAGCCTGCCCCTTGTCAGGAGCCCAGCTCTGGCAACCATGGCAATGGGACGTGACATCAGTCATTAGCCCCTTACTGCCCACAGCCCCAGGAACAGGCCCAACCCCTGGTCAGCCGCACTCCAAGGTGCACGGGTAGCAAGCAGTCTGAGCAGAACCCCATCCAATGTGAGGTGGGGAAAACCCTGCCCCCGCACATGGTCTCCACTCAAACAGACAGCTCAGAGATCCCATTGCTCCCCAGCCCCCAATTCCAGAGGGGGGAATTGAGTACATATACCTGCCACCCACCAGGAAGACTGCAAGCTCCAGATCACCCCACACCTCAGTCAGGGTCACCAGCCCTATCAACCATAGCCTAGAAATCCTGGAAAAGAGAAATAAACTCTATATTTGAAAACATATCAAACAGCTTTTTAATTAATAAGGTGTCAAAAAAGTAAGGGCATTCATTTTAGGAGATCCCCCAAGGAGATCCAGGGACCCAGAGGCACAGAGCTTTGTGTTGTTTGCCAGGAGGGGGTAGCACCATGTGGTCCCATCCTGGCAAAAGGGACAGACTGTCCCAACCAATACTCAGGCACCTCCATCAGTCAGCTGAAGTTGCATGGCAAATCAGAGTGCAGGGGATGGTCACAGGCCCTGTGCTGCCAATCCCAGGCCTGAACCCCCAAGCAGGGGTTATAAAAGAGTGGCATGTAGCTGTCACCATGTGGCATGGAAGGTGAACAGGTGAGCCATGGACCCTAAGTATGTGGTGCTGCTCCTGGAAGATCTCAAGCTCCTTCTAACTGGCCTCCCCCGCTCTCACCTTTCTCCCCTTATCTCTGTCCAAAACTCTACTGCCAGGGTCATCCACCTCACCTGTTGCTTCGACCACATGCAGCCCCTTCTCTCCTCTCTTCACTGGCTCTCCCTTCCTGGACGAATCCTACACAAGCTCCTAGTCTGCACCTAGAAAGCTCTTCACAACCTTGCTCCCCCCTACCTCTCTGCGCTAATTTCCCTCCGTACTCCAGTCCGTGAACTCCGCTCCTCCTGTCCCCTCTTGCACTCCCTTGCCTCCCCTGCTCCCCAAACTGCCTTCATCTCTTCTCCCTAGCTGCCCCCCACACCTGGAACTCCCTTCCTGCCCACATCTGCCACGCCCCTCCCTTTGTACCTTCAATTCCCTCCTCAAGACCTACCTCTTCTGCTCTGCCCTCCCTGACTTCTAGCTCCTGCTGATACCCTCCATCCAGTACAATTTGTTACCTGAGGTCTGTGTACTCATATCCTCACCACATGGACCAACCAGACATCATTCTCGATGTAACCAAGTCAAGCGTGTGCACCTGGGATGTCGCATCTTCATGAATGTTACACTCCTTGTGTCTCCCTCCGTTCCCCTTCCTTCATCTCCCCCCCCCCCATCTCTCAGATTGTAAACCCTAGGGCAGGGACCGTATCTAGTCAATTAATTTGTAAAGCTCCAGGTACATTGCTGGTGCAACAAACAACAACAACAACAACAGTGAGGTCAGCCACAGAGCCATCCAGAAGTTCCATGCCACCTGCCCAGACCAGCTGCAGGAGTTGGAGGGACACTATAACCAGTTCCTTCACTCTGCCGCCCGCCTACCTGTTTGCAACATGCTGGTGGTCTGGTGCAGGGTGCTCTGCTAGTGAAGGGCTGCCCTCCTGTCGCAGTGGGCTGCACCGTCAGGGAGCGGTACAGGCAGCATGGGTCCTCTCTGGGGACACCACTGTGCTCACTCACCTCTGGCGCATAGCTGTGCCCACCCAGAGGCAACTCAGGGCAGGGGAGTGCAGCAAGGGCTGGCACGGAGACCTTCATGAACACCTGGCTGGACAAGGAGTGGAGGGAGCTCTTCAGGATGACCTGGTGGCTGCTCATCCACATAACCAACATCCTGAGTCCTCAGCTGTAGAGGGAGGCCACCTTAGTGCAAACCCCCATCATGATCAAGAAATGTGTTGCCATCACAGTGTGGAAGCTAACCACCCTGGACCCCTGCCACTCAATGGGACAGCAATTTGGGGTTGGTACCTCCACCATAGCTGTCATCTTGGTGAAGGTGTGTGCTGCCCTGGAGGAGGTGTTGCTGGAGCGGGTGGGCCAGCTATGGAAACCCGAGGCCGTGGTGGCAGGCTTCCGGTGGGCTGGGTTCCCTAACTGTGTTGGAGCCATTGATGGAACCCACATCACCATTCCCTGTCCACCCCACACCATGAAGGACTACTGGAACAGGAAGGGGTTCCACTCCATCATTCACCAGGAGATGGAAGATGACCAGGGCCTCTTTACAGACATCCTTGCCAGGTGGTCAGGCCAGAACCATGATGCCCACATCCTTGTCAGTCATCGCTCTATGGACAGATGTATAGCAGGGAATTTGGTCCAACCACGACCACCATCATCGAGGGCATCTGGATGAGGCCTGTCATCCTGGGGGATCCAGCCTACCCTCTCACCCTGTGACTCATGAAGGCCTATGCCACAACCAATACCCAAGAGCAGATGGTCTTCAACGGATGGTTGAGTGCCACTCATTTTGCTAAGTAGTAAGGTTGGGACTCTGGGCAAAATGTCGGTTTCGGTTACTTTCAGTTTTGGTTCTCATGTATTTTGGTTCTTTTTTGGTATTGGTTCTATTGGATCTTTTGCATTGATTTTTGTATCGGATTTTTAACATTGCGTTTTTTATATGAGGAGAAAAACCGCAGTGTTAAAAATCCGATAAAAAAATCAATGCAAAAGATCCGATAGAACCCATACTGAAAAAGATCTGAAATTTCGTATTAATCCGAAATGGCCATTTTTGGGTACTTTCAGTTTTATCCAAAACTGAAATTCCCATCCCTACTAAGCAGCGTGATTGTGTGGTGGGATGGTTGGGCTGTGGCTTATTGTATCACTTCGCAAGTAAATCACAATGTACCTGACTGCTGGTCCCCACCGCCTGACATATTGCCTGCTGGAGCTCTGCTGGAGCGTGCTCTTGCAGTGGTGTTGGGCATGGCTCTGAACACATGAGAACTGTTTATACATCAGCATATGGCGGTGGGGGTCTGGGTTGCGTTGGCTCCTTCCAAGTGGCCATAGGAATTTATTTATTTATTTATTTATTTAAAACATTTTCTACCCCGCCCCTCCTACCACAGGCAGCCCGGGGCAGCTTACAAATACTAGGGGTGGGAAAACCGGATCTGCCGGTATCCGATAATGCCGGTACTGAAACACTCCATTCCTCAAATATCCACTTTGCACATTTAGGAAATGATCCCCCCACGAAGAGACTCCCCTGCCTGTTCATGGCAGGAGCCTTCCTTTGGATCTGGCCCTCATGGCGGAGGATTGGGAACCTCCCGGGGAGCCAAGTAACCTCCCCCACCTGTCTTCCTGGAACAGCAGCCTGGCCCGGCTTACACCTTGCAGTCCCAGAGAAACATCTGTTTGCAGGGCACTGAGTTTTTCTTTGCATTCACCTTCAGCTTTAGGCTCAGCTTGTGCTTCAACTGAGGCAACTGCTTTGCCACCCCCACCCTGACTCATACTATTACCTTTCAGAACAATCTATCTCTTCCACCCTCCCTTAGTAGCTAACCTCTCCCTCCTCTGTACTCCTGCTTCGCCCCGGGCTGCATTGCAGGAGGGGACGGGATATAAATCTATAAAATAAATAAATAAATAAAATAAATAAATAAATATAATTAAACAAACCTTTTCCTCTATAATCCACCCCCCCAAATACCACCTGCAACTCGAGGCCTACCACCACCACCTCTCATGAACTCACTAGAGTTGTTTGCACAGAGAAAAGAACACGTTTAAACAATAAATACTTAATTAGCACAAGAATGGTGGAAAAGTGCACCTAGTGCAGATAAACCTTGTAACTGAAAAAATTATAACAATAAACACTAAACTTGATTTAAACGATCTACTGAGGGGAGAATATTTTGTTGGGAACCATAAGTTATCCTCTGTGCCCACTGATGGCCTGCAAATCACCCCCACTCACTCATCCCTTCCAAAGGCAGGGGCATCACAGCGGCTTCCCAGGACTGCAGGATGGATAACAGCAGAGTTGTGATATCTGGGACATCCTGGGCACTAGAGTGGTATGCCTGCCCATGCTACCCCAAGGGCAATAGGCTGATAGCTGCCCAATGGTCACCACAGTCCCCAGATAATCTGTACCCCCACCCATCTGAGAGAGGACATGGGACTCATGCTAAGGGTGCAAAAGGAGCTTTATTTACATAGCCGTCGGGCCTCCCTATCCCCTCCTGGATGCAGCTTTCATCTGGTGCTTGGCAGGGTTTCATGCCAGGGGGCATCCTCCTCCTCGGCCTGTGGCTCCAGTGGGAGAGCCAGGGCACTGGAACTGCTGGTGGATGGAAAGGCAGCTGTGGTCATGCTGGTGTGATGGACTGGGGATGGGAAGAACCATTTGGAATGGCCTTGTTGTTACTGGGCGGTCAGGGTTGGCTGAGGGGGAAACCCAGGTTGGGTAGATTATTGTTATTTATTTATTTATTTTATTTATCCTTTTCTATCCCGCCCCTCCTGCCTCAGGTAGCTTGGGGTGGCATACATAAAAGAATAAAAATTAAAATACAATAACAATAAAATGCATTAAAACCATTCAAATAGTTTTAGATGGGATCGGGTGGGGTGGCAGTACCTTCCAGGGGGGATAGGCATATGGAGCTCACAGGTGGGCAAGCAATGTGGCACTCACAGCACTTATGTGCTGGGTGAGGGAGCGCTGGAGATTGAGGGACTTGAGCATCTCTATCTCTCCACTCCATCCCTCTCCTCCGCTGTTCAATCTCATCTCACCAACTGTCTCTCTGATATCTCCGCCTGGATGTCTCAACGCCAACTCAAACTGAACATGGCGAAAACTGAACTCCTTATCTTCCCTCCCAATCCTTCCTCTCCCTCTTCCCTGTCAATTGCCATTGACGGGATCTCCATCTTCCCTGTCCCCCAAGCCCGTAGCTTGGGCTTCATCTTCGACTCGCACCTTACCTTCAAACCCTACATTGACTCCGTGGCCAAATCCTGCCGCTTCTCCCTCCACAACATTGCTAAGATCCTCCCTTTTCTGTCTGTCTCCTCTGCCAAAACTCTCATCCATGACCTAGTCATCTCACGCCTCGACTTTTGTAACCTCCTCCTCGCTGGCCTTCCCCGCTCTCACCTTTCTTCTGTCATTTCTGTTCAAAACTCTGCTGCCAGGATCATCCACCTAGCCCGTCGCTTTGACCATTTGCAGCCTCTCCTCTCTCCACTGGCTCCCTCTTCCTGTGCGTATTCTGCACAAGCTCCTCGTCTTCACCTACAAAGCCCTTCACAACCTCGGCCCCCCACCTCTCTGCCCTGATCTCCCTCCAAACCCTTGCTCGAGCACTCTGCTCCGAGTCCTCTTCCATCCCCTCTCTCACCCTCCCATGCCTCCTCTGCTCCCCCAACTGCCTTTGTCACTTCTCCCTAGCTACGCCGCATGCCTGGAACTCCCTCCCTGCCCACATCCGCCTTCCCCCTCCCTTCATACATTCAAATCCCTCCTCAAAACCCACCTCTTCTACTCTGCCCTTCCTAACTCCTTTTAACTATTCCCACCCAGGATTACCTGTTATCTGCAAACTCCCGATGTACTGTAACCAAGCCAAGAACATGTACCTAAGTTTTCGCATCCTTGTGAATGTTGCATCCCTTGTCTCTCCCTCTGTTCCCCCTTCCCTGTCTCCCCACCCCCCATCTTCTTTAGATTGTAAACTCTCGGGCAGGGACCGTGTGTATTTTATTCTCTGTAAAGTGCCAGCTACATTGTTTGCGCTATATAAATGCTAATGCTAATAATAATAATAATAATAATAATAATAATAATTTATTATTATTTATTATTATTATTATTATTATTATTATTATAAACATTTGTATAGCACCAGCTGTATACCTGGTGCTTTACAGAACAAAGATAAAGATGTGGTCCCTGCCTATGGCTTACAATCTAAAAAGACAAGGAGGGAGCGACAAGGAGAGGGGACAAAGGGAAGACAAGGGAGAAGCAAACAAACATGCAAGCGGCTGCGACTGTGAAGTCTCAGGTGCACATGCTTGGCTTGGCTACAGTTAGGCAGGAGTCTGCAGAGGAGGGCAGACCATAAGTATTTGGGGGGAAACAACTAGCAGGCATTGGGAAAGGTGGCATGGAAGAAGTGGGTCTTGAGGAGGGATTTGAAGGTGCGGAGGGAGGGGGCAAGGCGGATATGGGTAAGGAGGGAGTTCCAGGCATGGGGGGCAGCAAGGGAGAAGGGACGAAGGTGGTTAGGGGAGCATAGGAGATGGGGGAGAGTGAGGATGGGGACAGAGGAGTAGCGGAGGCCATGTGCAGGAGTGCGTAAGGAGATTAGGGCTGAGAGATAGGGGGAGCTTGGCTGTGAAGTGTTTTATAGGTGAATAATAATGATGTCCCTTGTCTCTGCTCTTGCATCACCTGGCCCAGTGCGGGCAGCCTGGAGTTTGGCCCAGAGGCAGTTCCAGCACCTGTTCTTCTGCTGGTGGGCCCTGCAGGGCTCAGCATTGAGGACCCCGAACTGTTTCTGATTGTACTACAGGGCCCTCCTGTGCTCGGGCATCCCTGATTTCATCCACCTGGCACATGGTTTCCTCCAGCAGCTCCTGGGCAATGCAATCCCTGCTCTGCCTGCTCCATGCCTGCCACTCCCAGTTCTGCTGGGTGCTCCTGGATGGGATGGGCTATGATCCCGGCAATGGCAGACTTGCAGCAGGGGATGGGGAGCAGGCTCTGCAGCCCCATGTGTGGCCCCTCATCCACCAGTGGAAGCTGGTGACCTGGTGCCCACTGGTACTCCTACCCTCCATACCCCACTGGTCTGACTGACAACCTCCCCACCTCACCCCACCACACCCTGTTCCCTCTCACTGTGCCTTCCCACTCACTGCTTCCACATGGAGCTGGAGTGTCCTGGCATCGTTCTGGTGGGTCCCCATTGCTTTCTTGGGCACCTGTGCAGACAGTATAGGGCGACTGTTATGGACTTGGATAGCACTCTGTGGCTGCTTCACCCCTCTGGCCCTGACACCTCTGTGTTATCCCCCTGGTCAAATGGGCTACTCACTGCTCTCTTCTGCATCCTTGCTTTCCCCTGTGTCCACATCCGCTCTGACCTGGATCAGAAGTCCTAGGCACTTGGACTCAGGGGACTGCAGGTGGAGGGTGAAGGGACTGCTCCTGTCATCATCTTTCACCACCTCTTCCTCCCTGGCTCGTGGTTCTGTAAGGACTATGGCCTTGAGGGAGGACCCAGGGGTAGGTGGATTACGTTTGGCTTGGGCGGCCAGGATCAGTGGGGGTTGGGTATCCACCTGCTCCTGGCCCCTGGTGACTGCACTCCTATACAGCTGGGAAGCCACAGTTGGAACCAGTCCAATAGATCGTAGTATGGGCTTGTTTACCTTCTGTGGCTGGACTTGTGGTTGCCGTCATGGGCCCACATAGGGTGTGATAATTAATAGTTAGCACTTTTCCAGTTTACATGGATGCTCTTTTCCCACCCTTTCCCAATTCTTCCTTTTCATCGAGATTGTCACAAGAATATTGAACCGTTAGCAAGATCCGGGCGAAATCTTGCAAATAGTTTTCGATTCTGATGAGAATCAAACTGATTCTTGTTTCAGCCCTAAACGACCTCACCACACATTGCCTAAGGCTCCCAGTTTCATAAGGGGGGGTCGCCCTCCCATGGTCTCTCAGGTGCGGAGTCTGGGTGTGCTCCTTGATTCACAGCTCAACCTGGAATCTCAGGTTGTGGCCATGGCGGGGAGTGCATTTCGGCAGTTACATCTTGTCCAGCAGCTTCGGCCATATCTCTCAGACTCTGACCTCGCCACTGTCATCCATGCCTTCATCACCTTGAGACTGGATTACTGCAATGCACTCTACATGGGGCTGCCTGAGAAGCTGGTCCAGAGGCTGCAGCTGGTGAAGAATGCCGCGGCCCGTCTCCTTACGGGGGCGGGCTGCAGGGAGCACATGACACCTGTGCTCCAGGCTCTGCACTGACTGCCTATAAAGCACCGGGCTAGGTTCAAGGTGCTGGTTTTGACCTTTAAAGCCCTTCACGGCCTGGGCCCTGCTTATCTGCGGGACCGCCTCACTCCCCATGTGCCTGTGCGACCCCTGAGATCATCTGTGGGAGTCTTTTTGGAGGTTCCCCGGGCGAGATGGGTGGCCACCGATGTTAGATCTTTTTCAGTGGCTGCCCCTGTGCTGTGGAACTCGCTCCCGGAGGAGGCTCAGTTGGCCCCCACCCTCCTGTCATTTTGACATTTGTATAAGACCTGGCTATTCTGCCAGGCTTTTGGCGAGGGGGGGGGGGAGTTGTTTTTTCTCCTGCATATGGGATTTTAAACTTTTAAATTGCTTTTATTGTTTTATTGTTTTAATTTGTTGTTCGCCGCCCCGAGCTGCCTTGTGGGCAGGAGGGGCGGGATAAAAATCTTTTATAAATAAATAAATAAAATAAAAATAAATAAGAGATAAGTTCTGCTGTGAGGAAAGTGAAGAGGAAAGTTGAAGAAAGTATCAGACACCACAGCCGGTATTTGCTCAGTTTCCTGTATAACTCATTGCTTCAGTGCCATTGTCATGCTTATGGTACCCAGGTAACAGGCAGACACAGATTTAATGAGAACTTGGGAAGTGTCTGAGCTGTGACAAGCTCAACATTAATATATACAGATATACAGATTGATTTATACAGATATTTATATATACACAGATCATTTATATATGCAGATCTGCTCAGATGTCAGGGTAATTTTTTTTTCATGATCATACTTGAAGAAAAACAAAGGGCTGTAAAATAAGAGGCTCTTTCTGACTTTGTTACACATACTGATTTATGTGGGATCAGGGAATGAAGAATCAGAACTACGCGTGACAGAATACAGTTAGATATAATGTGACAGGAATAAGATACTGTGGGGAGTCTTAACAGATGATGTGAAACACTATCCATCATTCTGGAGAACTGGAGCATTCACTATGCAAATCCTCCAAACGGGAGTCTTTTTGCATATTTTTGAAATTCATAACCTTTCTCCCACTACGAGACCCAATTGAATTTTAAGGCTGTTCCATAATTAGAGGAAATGTTTATCACAACCAGCTTAAAACAAATGAAAGGAAATTAGTTCCCAAGCCTTTCCATTTTTAGGTGCCCATGATGGAAATGTTGAATGCCTCTGGCTATAAGATTTGAATTTTCATTAAACCACAAAATTGATAATTGTCACAGCTGTTACAAATGCTGCGTAAAGAGAAAGAAGGAATGAAGTGGTGGTATACTCAATGCGGGGTTATGTTCCATTTTTACTCACAATGTGTAAACCTGCAGAGAGACTGCAGTGTTAATTTGGGAAGTATTTTAAAAGTAATTACTTTTGAATGATACAATATAAACCCACTGGTTGCAAATTCCTTTGCTGTGCAGCCTCTTGGAGCTAACACACTATAAAGAATAGCAGTGAGAACATTGGCTAAGGTGATTTTAATTTAGATGAATAAAAACCATTCCCATCTACAAGCCACTCTGATTTGGTTAAACCACTCATTTGATTAAAACTCTTACTTTTTATATCATAACCCAATATATGGAGAGGTATTTTAATTGACTGGTTAGAGATGAATGACTGTGAGAGAATAAGAGCAAGGGGGATGAAAATAATCGCTTAAGGAGAGATTTTGTATACTCCCGACACCCAACCCTCACCCTCCTTCAGTGGGATGGAGAGTTCCCAGTGCTCCAGAGAGCTCTGCCTAGACATTGTGATTCACAACTCTTATGCTACATGGGTGGGTCCTCTCCGAGGGGGATCTAACCTTGAAGGAAGATTAAAACTATTACACTCCACCACTTAGAGAACCATTTGCTTCATCAGTTAGTTTGACTCTCCTTATTTTCCTATTGCTCAGCCATCACACTTAGGCCCTTTTCAAATGGCCACCCCCTGCCCTCACTCACGTGTGTGGGTGGCGTGGGCGGCCTCCATTTGAATGCCATAGTGGGTGCAGGAGGAATGGGTGGGCGTCTGTGCAAATGCTGTGGCCAGTGGGTGGGGGTGTATGCATGCTCCTGCACTCCACCCACCTCCACCCATCCCCCATGCATGGAGCAATGGTTGCCAATGCCAGATGCTCTGTGCATGGAGATGGGTGGAGGTCTGTGGGAACGCACCCCCACACATCGCCCACCCACCGTGCTGCCCACACATCCCCCCATGCACCCGTGCCCATTTGAAAAGGGCTTTACTCTGCCGTGCTCCATTTCTCTGCCTCCACCTGTCATCCACTTCTTCCTGCTTCCCCTCACCTCTTAATCACCCCTTCCCCTCTTATTTTGCCTTTATTAATTAATTATTATTATTATAAACATTTATATAGTGCCAGCCATGCACCCGGCGCTGCACAGAACATAGAAATAGACACGGTTCCTGCCTGTGGCTTACAATCTAAAAGACAAGGAGGGGGAGACAGGGAGAGGGGACAGTGGGAGAGACAGGGGAGAAGTGGGTCTTGAGGAGGGATTTGAAGGAGCGGAGGGAGGGGGAAGGCGTATGTGGGTAGGGAGGGAGTTCCAGGCATGGGGGACAGTGAGGGAGAAGGGTCGAAGGCGGTTAGGTGAGCAGGAGAAATGAGGGAGAGTGAGTGAGGGGACAGAGGAAGAGCGGAGAGTGCATGCAGGAGTGTGTAGGGAGATTAGATCCGGGAGTGTGCGGCGCATGAATCAACAACTGGAGCATGCAGTAAAGATTGTGTTAATCCGTCTAGTTACAGTCACGCGGGGTATGCTGTTGATGTTTGAGATGATGATTCCCCCCCGGTCATGTCTTTCCCCATGTGCTTCCCCGACACTGAGTCCCCTCCCTGCTCCAGGCTCGGTGGCCGATTCTGTGCTTCCGCGGCTACGGCTATGTTCCCCAGGCTCCAGGCTCTCTGTGGGCTGACTCTCCTGGCATCCCCCCCACCGAGCCTGGAGCAGGGAGGGACTCGGTGTCGGGGAAGCACATGGGGAAAGACACGGCCGGGGGGGGG
>QEPC01014088.1:2299410-2312130 GCA_003113815.1 Sphenodon punctatus | reverse complement strand
AGGTCAGAGTCTGAGAGATATGGCCGAAGCAGCCAGACAAGATGTAACTGCTGAAACGCACTCCCTGCCATGGCCACAACCTGAGATTCCAGGCTGAGCCGCAAATCGAGGAGCACACCCAGACTCCGCACTTGAGAGACCATGGGAGGGCGAACACCCCCAACAAGGTGAGATTCAACCACCCCCAGGTCCCCCAAGCCCTCACCCACCAACATCACCTCCATCTTGTCAGGATTCAATTGCAGATGGCTCGATCTCATCCAAGCCCCCACAGCTGACAGGCACTGGGAAAATAAGGAGACTGCATGCCTGGGTTGATGGAAAAGGAGAGGTAGAGCTGAGTGTCATCAGCATACTGATGACACTGCATGCCCTGAAACCCCCTCACGATCTCCCCTAATGGCTGCATATAGATGTTAAAGAAGAGGGGGGAAAGAATGGCACCCTGAGGGACTCCACCCTGAGGTCCCGGGGGGAAGACGTACACTCCCCCAAGACCAATCGTTGAGTTCTCCCAGCCAGGAATGATCGAAACCAGTCCAAGACCGTGGTGTTTTTTTTGTGTGTGTGTGGTTTGTGGTGTGTGGTGAAGGATGGAAGGTGGGAAAAAAATGAAGCTGAGGAAGGTCAAGGTGGAGAAGGAGGAAGACCAGCCTGGACCATCTGTTGAGGTGGTGGAAGTCGACTCCTCGCCAGAGGAGGAAGAGGGCAGAGGAGGTGCCACTGCTGCCAGGTTTGTAAAATTTATTTTTGTTTATTGTTCCATATAACTTTGAGGACAAGAAGAATACTATTCTTTAGAGCGAGCTTGCTGGTGTACAGGTTGTGGGCAGTCAGGCACAAACAGCGGGCATGAGTGGGTGGCAGCGGAGGGGCAGGATTTGCATGTGTCTTATTTATGGGTCTGCCAGAGAGAGAGAGAGGGGGGGAGGGGGGTTCTTGCAGCAGCAGCAGCCGCCGGCAGAGTCTCAACTTGCAGACACTACAGCACCACAGGTGGTGGTGGTGTACGTAGGAGAAAGGGAAAGAGGCGAGTAGACACGGGTAGCACTGCAGCAGCACCATCCATCCACTTGGTGTGGGAGAATGGGTATTGCTCTTGGAAGGACTAGAGGCATCACCATTAATGCATGATATTATGTAGGTGTTGTTTATGTGTTCCTGTTTCAGAGAGGGTGATGATGAGGATGTTGCTGGTGCTGCCAGAACCTCATCACGGCGGCGGTCGCAACCGCAGGAACCACCTGAAACCAGGCTCACGAGGTCCATGGTGTGCAAATATTTCTACACCCCCAAGGGCGGATTCGCAGAATGAAAGGTAAGGCACGGGAGCTGGAACAACAGGGAATGGATTGCTCTATGACCTGTTAGGAAGTCCACGCAGGAAGAGAGATTGGCCAGCCACCCACTTGTGGAGACAGAATGCAGGCAGGACTTGATAGACCATTGTTCTGACACAGTATGGCACTTCTTATGTTCCTTTTGTTTTATATTCTTTAGATCTGCGACAAGAAAATCCAAAGGGAGTCACAGGGGACCACATCGGGGTTCATCGCCCATGTGGAGAACGTCCACCAAATCGAGGTGGTGCATGGTCCTTCTCGGGCTGGAAGGCACAGCGGCAGCAGGGACTCCAGGGAGGAACAGCCCACTAAGGAAGGTGGGAAGGCCCGGAAGAAGCACCGCCACCACAGCCCTTCCCCCTCCAGCTCTGCTGAGGAGTCTCCAGCCCCCTCAGGAGGAGACTGAAGAGGCAAGGCCCTTTTGGGCACAGCTGGAGAGGCCCACACATAAATATATTGATGGGCTAACAGTCCAAGCCTGCACCATGGAGGACCGGCTGGTGGAATGTTTCAAGGAGCTCCGAGTAAGGGAGTGCAAGGTGGAGGTGTACGTGGAGTACCTCTGCACAGAGAATGAAGCTCTCAAACTGTACCGCCAGTCGATCGCCAATTGGAAGGCATCCTTGGTGGGGGCCCTGCACATTGCTCGGCAACATAGATATGAGGCATAGGAGGACGTGCTACCCGCCCCTCGGTCCCGTTCACCCCTTTCCCCCACGTTCCAGGGGACAGGCCCACAGACCCCTAATTTATTTTCCTTTCTTTGTATATATATTAATGTTTGCTTTTTGTTTTATAAAGTTGTAATGTATGTTGTTTAAAACGTTTTTATAAAGTTATATTTGTTACCAGCTTTGTTTGAACTGACCAATCTTTTTTCCCTCTGTGCTGCTTCTGGCAGGTGGCAGAATCTCATTGTATATACAGCTTGTCAGATCCCTACCTGACAGCAGCAGCACGTGTAGCATATTAGCCCCAAGATGTGCCAGTAGGGTCTCAACTTGCAGACAGCCCCCCAGGAGGGGCAGGGCTTGTGTCTGTGTGGGTGTGCCAGAGAGAGAGAGAGAGAGAGAGGCTGTGACAGTCTGGCAGAGGCATAAGTGGCCATCGTCAGGTGCACTGCCTGCTCTCACAGAGATATCGTCACATGGGGGGAAGCCTTGGGAAGCCGAGTTGGGATATATAATACTTGGTTACATTTGTTGGTTGGTCCCTTTGAAGCCCTCGAATGGTGAGGTGTGTTCAGCTTGTAGAAAGATCGATCCAGGAGGAGCAGACTTGCAGACAGTACCCCAGGTAGAGCAGTCAGCCAGGAATATCATATTTCCTGTGAGGGGGTGCCAGAGAGAAAGAGAGAGAGGCTCTTTGGCAGTGGGCAGCAGGTAGCGGGTCGGAAGAGGGGGCTATTTTAGCTGCGGCAGTGGGCATCAGCGGGTGGCTGTGAAGGAGTAGGCTGGGGGGGGCAGGCTGGTGGGCGGGCGCTGGTGGCCACTTGCCAGTCAGGTACGAACAGCAGAAGCACCCAGATGATGGTTCTTGGGACTGGATTGACTGCTTCTAATTGCAGTGAAATGGAATGACAGCCCCCCGTGACTGGAATGATGGTCCCAGAATCTTGATGATGGTTCCTGGGACTGGCATGACTGCTTCAGGTACAGTGGAATGACAGCCCATGGGAATTGAATGATGTCCCTAGAATTAGTGCTTGGTTGGGCACACTTCATTCAGTCATTGCAATAGGTAGTACAGGGAGGCACACAGGCAGGGGCACATAATTATTACATTGTGTGTTATTTCCGTCTCATTATGGTAGGTTTGCTGGTGGACGTGAGCATTGTGCATGAACACAGATCAGATCTCCCGCCGGTTCTGGCAGGTGGCAGCTTGAGCCAGATGCACCTCTTACTCCCCCCTAACCTCCCCATTTCTCTCATTCTAGTAGCGGGGAGCCTATCTCTCCCTTTCTCTCTGGACATGTACTCTCTCTCTCTTTCTCTCTCTATCTCTGTATAGATAGATAGATAGATAGATAGATAGATAGATAGATAGACACACACAATATTACATGGGGATGTGGGGCGGGGGGGGACACAGACAGCTCACAACAAACAAGACAGGGAGGGGTACAAAACTGAAATGAAACCTAAATCAATTTAATCCTACTCTAAATAAACCCCAAAACAGGGGAAGGGAATCAGGGATGGAATAGGAAGGGAGGATTCAAGGGAGGGGAGGGAGAAAGAACACAAGGAGGGTTAAAAAATAAAAATAACACCTAAATCTATCTAATCAAATCTAAATAAATGAAACTAGAGAGGTAAATGTGTGGGATGGGTGAAATAGGTGGAGGATGGCAATGGATTAGGAATAGGGAGAAACACAAACTCCTGGAAGAGGGAGACTTCTGAAACTGCCTGCTGTCAGGATCAGTGGCTAGCTCAGAAGGTGTTGGAAGGGGGAGGGCAATGACTTTTGTTACTTGCTGTGCCTGCCTTACCACAAGCCCCATTGGCTCTGTGCAGCCTAGCCCCATGTCCCCCATGTTCAGTCGCAGACTGTGAAACCAGTGGTCTGAGGAAAAAAGGGATGGTGATTGGGCAGGCTGGCTGCTACTCCAAGCCTCTCCACTCCTGGTGCCAAGAATTCTGCTCCTCAGCTGCCCCCCCTCCCAGTCATGTTTTTGCCATCCAAACTCATCAGAACGATACCAAACTGTTCGATTGTTTTCGAGTTTGGATCGATTTCGGTTCAGTTAGTTCGGGTTCAGTCATTCGGTTCAGTCGTCCGAACGGACCGAGTTCGGTCCGAATTCCGAACTCCCGAACCACGTTCGCACATCCCTACTGTCTACCCTCTTGGTACTCTCCTGGAGGTCCCTTTATGCTCAGGCCTGTCTTCCATCCTAGGCTCCTTCTTTCACTTGCAATCCCACTCACTTCCAGGCCACCCTGTATACCTGCTGGCATCACTTTTTGCTATATGCAAGTCATTGGTACCCAGGAACCTAGGGGGAAATGCAGTGAACATGGGTCCTAACTAATTCTAACTAGTCTAACTAATCAGCAATTGGTTCTGTGAGAACTAAATGCCCCATTCCTTAGCCCCACCTCCCTTTTGTGTATCCTGGTAGGATTTTAACAACCAGTTTTTCTGAACTGGGCCAAACTGGCAGGACATCACCCCTGCTGTATACGTTTATAAATGAGTAGTGATGAAAGATAGGGCCATAAGCAGCTATTAGCCAAGTTGGTCAGGGATGAAGCTTCTAGCTGATGAGAGTTGGGAGTGAACAAGAGGGAAGGGATTATTCCATATTGCTTTCTCTGCTACATCTGCTGCTGCCTACTGTCAGAGACAGGATACTAGGCTAGATGGACCATTGGTCTAACCCAGTATGGCACTTCCTATGTTCTTACGAGGTGCACCTTCCTCCTTTCCTAGTACTCTGATTGACTAATTTATTTATTTTGATTTTTATCCCACCCTTCCCCGAAGGCTCAGGGTGGCTAACATCAACATAAAAACACATAAAATACAAAAGATAAAACCCATAAAACTCTATAAAATTCTTATAACCCCCCACCTTCATCTCCATATTCTAACCCAGCCTATTAAAATGCATGGCCAAATAAATAGGTCTTACACTGCCTCCAGAAGACACTCAGACAAAGGCTTAGGCAAACGTCCAAGGTAATGGAGTTCCAAGTGGAGCAGTCACAACGAGCGCCTCTCTGCATGAATGGGTTGTATGGACCTGGGCCAGTGATGGGACTTGCAAGAGAGAGCTCTTGGCTGATCTTAAAGGCCATGGAGGGACATAAGAAGGGAGGCAGTCTGAAGGCCCAGACTGTTTTGTTGACATTTGTTTAGCTGTAGAGAGCAAATTGGACAAAACACCTACATCCTCTTCTCACAGATTATTGTAAATGGAGAGTTTTATTTATTTATTAAAAAGACTTACTATCCCGCCTCCTCCTGCCAAGGTAGCTCGGGGTGGCGTACAATATAAAAACACAAAATAAAATATACAACATAAGACTTAAAAATTCAATAAAAGCAGTCATCCCCCCCCCAACCCAACCCCACCTCTCCCCCTACCCATCTCCCTCAACAAACGCCTGGTGGAACAAAAAGGTTTTACATTGACGCCTGAAGGAGGGAAGGTCCTGGACCAAACGAACCTCCACTGGGTGAAGCGCAGCGACCGAGAATGCCTTCTCAATTGTGGCCCCTGCTGAACACAGGGAACCTCCAAAAAGACGCTCCCGGCTGACCAGCAGTTGCAGCTGTACAGTTAAGCTATGGCTGTTCTTTGCTGTTTGCATTGAGTTATACTTTCAGTCTTTATGTTTCCTTGCTGTTGTTCTTGTTTTTTGGTGGCTGTATAAGTTTCATATTTCTTGCATTTTTTTGAAGATTGGTGTGGTTCTGTGTTGATCTGTGAGTGGTGTGGTGAGATTTTTGTGTGTGTGTTTTGCGTCTTAGCGTTTCATTGGAGCCCTGTATCTCCTTCATTGTATGCTTGGTTGACTCAGAACTTCCCCTAGTGGTGGAGTGCTGACTAGATAGTGCTTTTGAGGGTTTGAGAATTTCAGGATATGTGGATTTCTTTTAATTAGGGTTCTTTGATTTTGAACAACTACGCATGTGCAAGGGGGGAGCTGTCAATAAAAACTCCGCTCGCGCATGTCCTAGTAGTAGTAGGACATCATTCTTGCGCTGCCAGTCTGTGTTGTGGGACACTCTCGGACCAATTGTGCTGCCATTCACCTCGCCAGAGCACCGAGATGAAATTAACAATTTCCTGGCTGGAGAGGGATATTTGGGGGCGATGGAGCAGTCTGCCTTTCCTGAGCTGCCTCTACAACAGCTGAGCTGTTGGTGTACCATAGTGTACCATGGCAGCTTAAGTGAGAGTGTCCCGCAAGACAGACTGGTGGTGCAACATAGGAGCACGAAAGCAGCTGGCTTGCTAGGTTCATCTCGTTTTTTGTGGTTTGTAATTTTTGTGTAATTTGTTTTTGTAATTAACTTTTTTTCCCCTTGCTTTGTGGCTTTTGAGTTTTGTCCTAGCTTAACAGTGTTTTAAACCATTTGGATTTTTTTGATTATCTAACTGATTTATATAAATCATGATAGGTGTTTGTTACATGCTGTACAGAGAAAAACACATATCCACTAGCCCAGAAAGAAAAACCCAGTGAATTTCACTAAAGATGGTCAGTCAGGAAAGAAGAGGGTTAGGAAAACATGAAAGCACAGGCAGAGAAAAGAGAGTCTAGATGATTAGGGGTTTATATTGTATTCAGTACAATAGCATTTCCCAATATATGAAAGCTGCCTCCAAATACAAAAGCAAAGTGTTTTCACATGAGCGAAACTACACAATGAACAGTAACTACCACAGCTCTGTATTTTAATGTCAACGCATGCAATTTGTCCATCACAATTAAAATGAGGCAGCTGTTTTGAATAGGAGCTAGAGAACCAACACAGTCCTTTTCCAGACCATCTTGTACAAAGGGAATACATTGGACTAGATACTCTGGGCACAATCTTCTAGGAATGGGCAAACGCGGTTCGGAGGTTTGGAGTTCGGACCAAACTTGGTCTGTTCAGTCGACCAAACCGAACTTCCGAACCGAACTTGAATTTCAAACCGAACCGAACCGAATTTCCAAACTCTGTTCTGTTCACCCATCCCTAGTGGCAACACATGCCAAAAAAACCTGGTTTTGAATGGCCGAACTTGGTTCGGAAGTTTGGAATTTGTCCGAACTTAGTCTGTTCGGTCGACCAAACCGAACTTCCGAACCGAACTCGAATTTCAAACCGAACCGAACCAAATTTCCAAACTCTGTTCTGTTCACCCATCCCTAGTGGCAACACACACCAAAAAAACTGGGTTTGAATGGCCGAACTTGGTTCGGAAGTTCGGAATATGACCGAACTTAGTCTGTTCAGTCAACCGAACCGAACTTCCGAACCGAACTCAAATTTCAAACTGAAACGAACCGAAATTCTGAACTCGAATTTCAAACTGAACCAAACCGAAATTCCGAACTTGAATTTCAAACCAAACTGAACTGAATTGAATTTCCAAACTCCGTTCTGTTCGCCCAGCCCTACAATCTTCCATCAATTAAGACAACAGCTCAACTCCCATTGACTGTAATGATGGAGGATTCAGTGTTCTCTCTGTGTTGCTCAGATAATACATCAACACTGAATTTATATTAAATTGCTTCAGCTGGCTTGGGGAGGGGCTTGCAAAAATGTGCTGCACCCAACATTTTTTTATTTATTCCATTACAAAACTGAATTCTCTCCAACTGCATCTTCTGGCATTTGGATTTGTCTTAGTCAATTTATCTTCAGAACACACTACCCAGGAGACGATTGGCTGGCCCAGTAATTGCCTTTACAATACTTAATTGATGTCTGAAAAAATACACATGCTGTAATGTGCATAAGAGCTTCATAATCCAATCATGAGCATAGACAACATGGCACATGGAAGGCTGTAGTAAGTCCCCACAGGAGTAGGCCTGAATTTAACCAGTTCTAGGTGAATAGAGTCTTTATAAAGCTAAGCTGGACCTCATGCAGGAGACCATCAGGGAAAGTTCCACGGAGAGGGCCAGCTGGCCAAAGGGACTGCAAGTCAGAAAGTCTGGAAGCCTCAGGAGGGGATTGTCACAACTGGGAAACACTGGGAGCTGAAGCAAGAAATTTACCTGAGCAAAAGAACCTTAGTGAAATGGGACCAGGGCTGTATGATATTTATTTAGTTTTTTATTTATTTCATTGGATTTCTTGGCTGTCCCCTCCTGCTATAGCAGCTCAGGGTGGTTCACAATATATTAAAACCAAATAGAAATATAAAAACATAATATGCATACATAAAATATCAATAAATAAACACGGTACAGATAACAGTATAAAAACAAAAATAAAAATACCCAGGTAGAGCTAAAAAAAATCTCCCTCCCCCTATCCAACCACCCCACCCATCACCTATCTCCCTTGCCAAAAGCCTGGTGGAACAGTCAGGTCTTACACGGTCTTCGGAGAGAGGGGAGGTCCAGGGCCAGGCGGGCCTCCATCGGGAGGGAGTTCTACAGCCTCGGTACAGCCACTGAGAATGCCTCCTCCTCATCACTATATGAGGTACCCAGGGAACTTGAAGGAGGGCACTCCCAGCTGGCCGTGGGGGCTGATCCAGGTCCCAGGGGGTAAAGCGATCCCACAGATAGGTGGGACCCAGGCTGTTTAGAGCTTTATAGGTAAAAACCAACACCGTGAATCAGACTTGGAAGTCTATAGGTAGCCAGTGCAGAGAACAGAGCACTGGTGTAATGTGCTCGCATTGACCCATCCCTGTAAGGAGGCAGGCTGCTGCATTCTGCATCAGCTGCAGTCTTCAGACTGTCAACAAAGATACTGGATAGCCCCATGTAGAGCGCATTGCAGTAGTCCAGTCTTGAGGTGATGGATGCATGGATGATAGTGGCTAGATTGATATGGCCAAAGCCGTCTCACCAGATGTATTTGGCAAAACGTGCCCTTCACCACAGCCGCCACCTGAACATCCAGGTGGAGCTGCGGATGAAGGAGCACCCCCAGATTATGAACCTGAGGGACCAACAGAGGGTGGACCTCATCAATGATGGTTGCCACCACTCCCTCAGTCCCTCCCACCATCATCACTGCTGTCTTGTTGGGATTCAACTTCAGATGGCTCGCCCTCATCCAGTCCTCCACAGCCATCAGACACCAGGTAAGCACCAAGACTGCCAGGCCTGGGTCAGCTGAAAAAGGGAGGTAAAGCTGAGTGTCATCAACAAATCGATGACATCGCACATCAAAACCCTCTGACAACCTCACCCAAAGGCTGCATATACACACTGAACAGGAGAGGGGACAAAATAGAACCTTGTGGAACTCCACACATGAGATCCTGGGGAGATGAATCACCCAACACCACACGTTGAGTTCTCCAAGCCAGGATGGAATGGAACCATTCAAGAACAGTTCTGCCCACCTTGGCTTGGTCTCACAAGCGAGTCACCAACAACTCATGTCAATGGTATCAAATGCAGCCGAGAGATCTAACAGGATAAACAGGTTCGAACTACTCTGGTCCAACTCATGGTGAAGGTCATCTACCAAGGCCACAAGCGAAGTCTCAGTGCCAAAACCCAGACAAAAGCCGGCCTGCAAGCAATCAAGAAAACTGACATGGTCCAGATGCCCCTGAAGCTGCCGAGTCACCACCCATTCAACAGACTGGCCAATAGCTGGCCAGCGAATCAATGTCCAGTGATGATTTCTTGAGAAGAGGCCACACCACTGCCTCTTTGAGGTAGCCCGGCACTCTGCCATCCCTGAGGCAGGCATTGACCACCCCAGCCAGCAAGAGCCCCAACATCTCCTGGCTGGGCCAGCCAGGACGGACACAGGTCTATTTCACAACAGGTGGCTCTAATCGCCCCGTGGACATCTCCCGCATCAGTGGGTGACATCCACTGAAACTGATCCCATGAAACAGGACAAGGTGGGACTTCCATTACCTCTGATTCTCCTACTGCTGCAAGCATGTCAAAGTTGTGGTGAATTTGAGCAATCCACAAAAAAGTTGACAATCATGTCACAGCAAGCACTGGAAAATTCCAGTTCCAGGAGGAGGGAGGCCGGACTAACCAGCCTCCTCACCACCCAGAAAAGTTCAGCTGGACATGACTTTGTGGCTGCTATGAGAGCAGAACAGCCATGGCATAGGTTTGTAAACTAACTCTATGCTGCAATCGGTCAGCTTCAGTATGACAGTGATGCTACCTTTGTTCCAACCACCGCCCTTCTCTCTTCATCTGCCACAGGTCCTCTGTAAACCAGGGGGATATGTGGTGCATCCAACTGATTTCCAAAATTCGTGGGGAGAATTTACCTACTGACCTTAGCGGCTACTCTGTTGATGACCTGGTCACCTTGTGGAATGACATCTCAATCATGGCCACCAACAAGTTGCACCCAGGCATCCTCTTCCACTGCTGCAGCAACACAGTTCTCCCTGGTATATGGAAGACCTGAGGCGGCTGAAGTAGGAGGGTAGGTGGTTAGAGTGCAGGTGGCACTCGACTCACGCTGAAGCTGACTGATTACGGCATAGATCATTTTTGAAGGATTAATACATGGCTGTTATGGCGGTGAAAAAAGCTTCTCTGTGTGTTATCATAGCATCTGCAAAGTCTTGTCCAGCACAGCTGTTCCAGGTAGTGAGGGGCCTGGTGGATCTGGTCTGTCTCTGCCTGGAAATGGAGTCATCTAATGCCAGCTGTGACGTTTTTATTAATTACTTTGCAGACAAAATTGCTCATATTCACCACGGCTTGGGTGCTGCCACTTTATCTGCAGAATCAGAATCTGAGGTTATGGAAGACCGATCTTGTCCTCTATTTGGATCGGTTTCAATTGATATCACCCACCTATGCAGGGGATGTGCTTGGGACAATGAGGGCAACGAATTGTGAATTAAATCCTTGCCTGTCCTGGTTGGTGAAAGCCAGTTGGGAGACAATGGGATCATTGCTGGCTGGAGTTGTCAATGCCTTCCTTCAGAAGGGTAGGGTGTTGGACACCCTTAAAGCTGCGGTTGTCCAGCCCCTGCTTAAGAAACCATGTCTGGATACTGACTCCCTGGCCAGCTATCAGCCTGTCTCTAACCTTCCCTTTTTAGGGAAGCTTCTTACATGGGTGGTTGCCCTACAGTTCCAGGCTCATCTTGATGCTGTTGGATTCTTGGTCCTGTTTCAGTTGGGCTTTTGTCCTGGATATGGCATGGAGACTGCACTTGTGGCCTTGGTCAATGACTTGCGCCAGGAGATTGACAAAGACAATTCTATCCTGTTGAACTTGTTAGACCTTTCAGCCTTTGATACTGTTGATCACGAGGTGTTATTGAAGTGACTGCGGGACCTGGTGGGGGTGTTCAGGACTGCTCTTGAGTGGTTCTGCTCCTTCCTGTCAGGTAGGTCCCAGAGAGTGGTGATGGACAATTGCTCATCATCCTCTTGGGACCTCCCCTGTGGGCTCCAGCAGGGTTCTATTCTGTCTCCCCTCTTGTTCAACATGTATATGAGACCATTGGACAAGGTCATTTGGAAGTTTGGGGTGAGGTGCCATCAGTATGATGATGACACCCAGCTCTCCCTCTTTTTCATCTGACCCAGGTCCTCCTGTCTCAGTGCACTGCTTACCCAATGCCTGGCTGCTGTTGGAGACTGAATGAGGATGAGGCGATTGAAACTGAATTCTGACAAGACTGAGGTGATGATGGTTGGCCGGCCATGACCTGGAGGGAATTGGGACTCCTGTCTGGGCCCCTCTGATACACCAGGTTCACAGCCTTGGAGTACTCCTGGATCCCCTGCTGTGTCTGGATTGTCAGATTATGGTGGTGGCCAGCAGCACTTTTCACTAACTCCATCTGGTGAGGACGCTGTGGCCTTTTCTTTCCAATTTGGATTTGTCCACTGTCATCCATGCTTTCATCATCTTGAGGCTAGATTATTGCAGAGCGCTCTACGTAGGGATGCCTTTCATAACTGTTCGGAAGTTGCAGTTGGTGAAGAATGTGTACCAGGTGGCTTGCCTCCTTTCGGGGACGAGATGCCAGGAACACATCACCCCTTGTCCAAAAGTAACTAGTTACAAAATGTATACAATTACTATTAAATTTAACAATCAATCACAATCTTACATCAATATTTATTTATTTTTTATTTATTTTCATGAATTTATACCCCGCCCCCTCCTGCCATGCAGCTCGAGGCGGCTTCCAACATTAAAATACAATAAAATCAATACAATTCTCATAAATAATATAAAATATTAAAACAGGACTAAGGAACAATATCAACCAAAGTAGGTGGGGGAGCTAAAAACACCCTTCCCTACCCACCCTCCCTCCCAAAGGCCAGGTCTTACAACTTCGCCGGAATGTCAACAGGCTAGGGGCCAGGCGAGCTTCCTCCAGAAGGGAGTTCCAAAGCCGCGGCCCAACCACCGAGAATGCCCTATCCATTGTGGCCCCCCGCTTAACATGGGGGACCTCCAGGAAGGCACCCCTGGCAGACCGCAGGAGCCGCTCTGGGGCGCGGAGGGCGAGGTGGTCCCTGAGGTCTGAGGAGCCCAGACCGTGTAGGACTTTATAGATCATCACCAACACCTTGAACTTGGCTTGGCACGCTATCGGCAGCCAGTGCAGAGCTCAGAGCACAGGTGTAATATGCTCCCGACGGCCCGTCCCCGTAAGAAGACGGGCCGCCGCATTCTGCACTAGCTGCAGCCTCCGAACCAAGAACAAGGGAAGCCCCAC
>QEPC01014088.1:2243082-2280968 GCA_003113815.1 Sphenodon punctatus | reverse complement strand
ATTATATGCATTAACTGTGGTTGCTCATACCCTCAGCTGGGGTCCCTACCTGACCGTGGAGCCTCCAGCAGTGGATATGACTGTCCTATATGAGATCTGCACCTGGGTGGATGTTCAGCTTGTTCTGGGAATCAGGGATCATCACGGTGATGCAAACTTCTTGGTGGATCAAGATATATGGGCACACGGGTACTGGAGAGGGATATTTGCATGGGCGGTGTGTGCAGAGGGTGCGGGGTTCCTAACTCCAGATCCGCCACTGCTGTGACCCAGCTTTGGAAAAATGCTCGGTGACTATGGGCCCCTCTCCATCTCCCATGTTCCTGTGTGTGGGATTCTGCCTGCTTGACTTTGCCTTTGGACTGCACCTTCCTGGTCCCTCTGCTGTGATCCCCTTCTCCACGACCGTCACGCTGAGCCACCGGACATGCTACATGTTTGGCCATTGTATAAACTTGAATGGCTATGACTTGCTTAATGGATTGTTATGTTCTCAGTGTTTGAATAAGGCAATGGCATTTCACTGTTGAGTAGGGACGGCAGGCATTATTAGGTGAAGGAAACCCACCTGTGGGTTTGGGGAACCTATAACTTGATGGGCAGGTCAGGGTAGAACAATGGGTACCAATCACACCCAAGCTCTTCTAAATGGAGCTGCAAAAGTACCTTGTCAGCCCAGTTTTGCAAAAAGGGGGTTGGGGAAGCTCCTGTCTGCACCCAGAAGGATCTAGATGAGGACATTTTTAGCAGATTCCTGCCCCAGACTAGGAAATGGCATATAAACCCTTCTCCCCAAAGGACACTGTCTTTCTTTAACCAGATGGCCAAGGGGATCAGCCACAACAGGGGAGGAGACCTGGCCCAGGGATAAGGTATCGTGAGCATATTCAGCTTAGGGAGAGCCAGATAAGACAAACAAGTGCCGTTGGAAACTTGCCTGGCTTGCCCTTTGTGTTTATCTGGTTGTCTTTGCTTGCCATAATGTTGTCTTTGTCAGACCTTTCTCACTAATTGGCTTTGTTCTTATACTTTGTTCTTATACTTTCTTATACTTATACTTTACTACAGTAGGGTGTGTGTGGTCCAATGCCCCTTAGACATCCAGGGAAATCTGACTCTCTGTCTACCCAGAGACACCATATCCTTCTGTCATGTATCCCGTATATAGGCATATAGTAGTAGTAGTAAAGTTTATTATGGCATTGGCTTTCGCCATAGCCCCAGTCATGCAAAAATCATACAAAGTCAAAATAAAATAAAATAAGTAGCGTAGCGCCAAACAATAATCCAACCAGTAATAATACAATAACATAACATATAGGCATATATTTTTTGATCATCTGTGTTTCAATATATTGGAAATCAGAATTGGCCTCTCTGTATGATGACTTCCTAAAGAGATGTCCTATAGTGACCTTTCTACTGAACTCTTGACCAGATACTGGAATAGGAGATGTAATCAGCCGGTAAACTGGAATAGGAGATTTAATTAGCCAGTTTGTCTCTTAAAGAAATCAACATTCACTGTTGACTAGAGCCAAGAGATGTGACTCCCAAGCAGGGCAGGAAGAGGCCTTGTTTGTTTGGAGTTTACTCATTGTTAATCCTATCTTAGATGATAGTCACTTGTTTTAGTACGTATCAACAGGCTTTTTTCTATGTACTCTGAGAAAACCCTCCCTGTCAGAGGTTTTGACCTGACATCATTTTTAGCTGACTTCCAAGCAATTTTCATTCTATAAGAAGAGAGAGGAGAAATGGATTTTTCAGAAACAGTTCCTTCCTTGGAGCTTTTCTCATATCCATATGGCAGTATGGGACAAAGGACTGGGTAATATGAATGTATATTCTTTATGATGCATTGAGTCAACCATAGCAATAATACTTAGAGCATATGTTATATCTTATAGATGTTAAGATCTTTGAACTTGTAACAGAACTGTTCCTTGAACAGAAATGTCCTCTTAAACCATGTGCTTTAACTGACACAGTTTCTCTTTTGTATTATGTCTTTATTTGAACTTAAGTAAACTATTGCTTTATATTCATAATATTCTTAAGTCTCATAGCTTCATTTATAAATAAATTATCTTTACGATACTTAGCTGAGCTGACTGACTTATTAGCAAAATGTAAACTGAGTTTCCACATATTGGAAAAGACCACCCTATATCCAGACCAGATCATGTCAGGCCTGAACCACAAGCACATTTTCCCTTTGTGGAAACTGAGGCACAAACGCGACACTTCTTCCATTCCCATGGGATTGAGCTAACCACTCTGCAGCTCTGGGCTGCCCGACCCCAGGGGTACCAGGTAGTGGGGACCAGGAACTTTTGCCTGGATGTAGGCGGCTGGTCAGAGACTAGAGGGGAAGTCCTGCCAAGCTGAACCCTGCTCAATCTATCACAGTAGCACCCAATGTCTTTGTAGGAGGTGTCCAGGCAGGAGTGGAACTCCCATCCACTCTGTAAACTGGAGTGTTTCAGTGTACCTTCACAGACACACAGCTCTGTGGGGAGGTTTTTTGCTTCCCACTCACTCCATTACAGAGTCATCCTGTTTGTGACATGGGGTTCATTGCACTCACTCCAGAGGCCATGATCCTCCTTGGAATGGGACCCCCATGCCCTGCTAGTGTTTGTCCTGAACTCTGTGCTGTGTGGAGCATGTATTTGGGACTGGACTATCAACCTGGTGGGGAGGGATTGGGTGTGAATTGGTGTTGGCTGTTTTGGCCGCTGTCCCATTTGTCTCTCGGATACATTCCCCCTTGTGTTCCTGAGCTGCCTGTGGGTTGTATGACATACCCTGCAGTTTCATGTGTTGTCATCCGGTGACCTTGTGCCTAGCAGCCAACCCTGCATGCTGCGGCGGGTGCATGAGTCCCCCTTCCCATGTCCCTCCTCCCCTGCCCACCCAGATTTCTGCTGAGCGTGGGCAGAAGCAGCTGTAGTGGCTTCACTTGCCCACAAACTGCCATGTGTTCATGTCACGTGGTGGGGACATGCTGCTGTGGGGGCTGGGGAGTTCTTGGCCTGGCCAGTGGAACAGCTGTCATTTGAACTGTGGTCGGGACTGGTGGGTGGAGGCTGGGTGGGTGGGGGTCATGGACGTTCTGGGCACCTCCCATTTGAATCCTTCCCAACTCACCTCACATGCATGACCACTTTGTGGCTGATCTACTCAGTGGACATGGACCCGCCCCTAGCCGTGCTCTTTTAAAAATGGCCCTGAGCTCAGTCTTTCAGTGCTTGGGGATACGAACTGGATTCAGGGGCCAGATCCAGGAACTGGAAAGGGGCCAAATAAAAAATAGCTGTGGGCCACATTTGACCTCTGGGCCTGAGGTTCCCAACCCCTGCCTTAAGGTGTAAGAAGCTTGTACAATCAGAAAAGGGAGTGCAAATCGATAATAAAAAAACACCCAGGAAGCAGTTCAATCCATAATTTCTAAAAAGGCCTGATTTTGTCAAGTGTGTTTCAGCTCCATGGTGGGAATGGCCTGAAATGGCAGCAGCTGCTGTTGTTTTATGGTTATATCCTCCTGCTCAGGCCAAGTCTGCTGCATGCAGAGGTTAATGTTAGCACCAGCTCGAGGCTCATCAATCTAGGGCTCCCAGTGTTAACAGCAAGAAGGCTGAAATGTCATTAGCAATGGAAGGAAAGATGCTTGGCAGCAGTCATATCTGCCAGAGTCCTTACTAGCTCTGAATTGAAGTCCAAGCTGCTGCTCAGCAGGAAGGAAAGCAACAGAAGCAAAGGGAGCAAGGTGAAATTTTCAAATAATTTTTTTAGCTTAAGTAACTTTATTGCTAAACAGAAAAAATATGCAAAAAATTCTCAAATCTGACAAAGTTTTTCCACTTTAAAAAATGTTGGGGGTTTTTTGTGTTTTTTTTAGTGACTAGAAAAACAAAAATGTGGAAAAACAAAACTGGGGGAAAAAATGCAGAAAACCAAAACATTCAGGATGGCTATACATTTTGGTTACAGACTCCCTGAAATTTTGGAGTACCAAATTTGTGTAACCTAAAGTTTGTGGGAGCTGAAAAAGTATAATATTTTTTTTGCCTATTTGTCTGCCTAACTGGCAGCGAAGGGGCCACTTGTCACACTCCACATCAAGAGAAGGCGCAAGGCCAAGGGGCTTGTCCGGCATTTCAGCTACAAGCAGCTGCAACTGGTTGCAAAGGGCAGCGGCTGCCTCAGCAGGAAGAGAAGGCGTGCTCGGCCGGGTTACTGGGGTAACCAGGCAAAGGACACAAAGGTTGTCTCATAAGGCAACCAGTTGCCTGGAGCTCCCAGAACATTTGCAGGTCAGGAGCGCCGTGAATGGCACCCACCCACCCTCTCTTTCGAACACTGGGGTTGTTAGCTGTTGCCTGTTTGAGGGGCTAGGAAGAAAATGTTATGGGACCCCAGACTGGCGAAGGGTTTTCTGGTTTTTGCTTTCCCTGCAGTGCAAAGGGAATCTGATCTATTGTTGACCGTTGGCCAGGGTGGTTTTTTCTGCTGTAAAATAACATTTGTTGTTCTCTTAGTGGGGGTCAAGTACCGATACGTAGTTTTTTGTTACATAGTAAATTTGGAGTCATCTCCTTAATAGATGGAGAAACAATACTGGGTGGAGAAGCAATGTGTGGCGAGTGCTGGGGTTGCATCTGTGTGAGGGGTGAAGATCGAGGGGCAGATGTGGCCTCTGGGCCTTCACTCTGGTCCTCAAGGAACAGTGGTCGCCTCCCTTGCCAATGTCGCACGGCATGGGCTGGAAGAGGAGGCTCAGTTTACTGAGAAATTATGGACTGGTACTTGAGGATGCATCAAGGTTAGGTCCCTTGACAGGGTGGGGAGCCCCATATGAATGATGTGGTGCGCGTGCCCACAGTGAGTGGGGGTGAATGCACGTGCACACCTAACACACACACCCCACTCACCCCCATGCACGGAGCAACCTGGAAAAATGGCAGTTTGCGGATGAGTGGGGGGGGATACATGTGTGGCCATGTGCACGCCCTGCCCATACACCAGCGCACCTATGGACCACCCATCCAGCAGAGCCGTGTAAAAACAATCTTTGAGGAGCCACTCAAAGAAGAACAAAAGGTTTCTGCCTTGTAAACAAGGTTCTCCAAGATGGCTCTGAACATTCTCACAACACCCACCCTTCCAGCCCGGCATGGAATTTTCTTATATTCCTAGAAAGGGTTGGAACGAACTGTCATTCTGAGGGGGAAAGGGGTTTTTATACTAGAGGAGCTCGAGACCATCACGTGGTCTATTATTTGAATATGGTGAGTGAGCATGTACAACTGTCACTCCCACCAGCCACAGACACTGGAGGGCTGCCCCCCCTGTTCCAGGGCAAGCCGTGGCACCGCTGGCCGCAGAAGCAGCTGCAGCAGCACCTCAGGAGTCCCCACAGTGGTGGGTTGCTAGGGCAATGCGCCCCCACACTAGCCCTTCGGAGCTCCAGCCATGGACCTCACACAACGTGGGGTCAGTGCCTGAGCCTGTACGGCTTCAGGCACACAAGGGAGTGGAGTCTGGAGCATAACATCTGGCGCCGGTAATCAGAACCTGAGAAGCTGGCCTCTACGCAACGCTAAGTGTGAAGTCTTTTTGTCTCTTGGTGTTGATACATTGACTTGTGTTATAATAGATTGTAATCCTTGTGTTGTTTCCCTGTGTCTGAGTGTGTGCTTGTGAGGTGAGTAAGAGGAGTGATCCCCCCCCCCCGCGGGTCCTTCCATATTCCCTGGAGAGCGAGTGCCCTCTTTCCTCACCTCTTGACCTGGTACCCCATCCTAGTACCCCCCACGTGTATACCACCTGTCTCTTCTGCCCCCTTCCCTCCATGTGGGTGCGAGTGGAGTACATGTGTGGCGTGAGGCCATACTCTCTCAGAACTGCTCTGCACCTTATGATGATAGGGGCATGGTCTCACTGAGATCTGAACGCCACAATACTATCCTGACAGGCATTATTTCCTGGGTGTCCTCCAGCAGAGCATGGGTCTGGTTCCCTTGTGTGTGTGTGGTTTACCTTTGGGTGATTCCCTCCCCCCCCCCGTGACAACAACTCAGTTGTGAGAGTGTTTGGAGCCATCTAGAAGAAGCTGCTTTACAAGGTGTGATAAGGAGATACTGGGCTACATGTAGACTACAGGTCTAACAAATATGTAAAGGTTAAACATGTATGTAATGTGAAAGCTGAGAACTGGAAACTCACTTCATGCAATGGAGAAATGCTAAGTCAGGACCCTCAGCGAGTGTGTAATCAAAAAAAGCCTAACAGTTCTGCAGATGCTAGCAATAGGCCATTGAGTTGCAAATGGAATTCTTCCTGTGGATGTGACTGAAAGCACAGTGTCACCTGACAGGAAAATCAAACAAAGGACCCTGGAAAAGTACTTAAGGTGGGGATACAAGACAAAGGAGAGGTCAGCTTCATCTGCATCAGAGCTTCATCTTCCTCATCGCATCTTATTAGCCAGAGAAGGGCTACACCAGAGAAACTATGAAGTAAGGACTCTTGGAATCTCTAAGACTTGTACCTAGCCAAGCTTTTCACCACTGGCTGTGACATGAACTGAAATACCCTTGGACCTTGATTAGGGTAAGCCTAAGTTAGGAGAATCCAAGTACAGATAGGAATGTGTTATTGGTTATGTTATTTTGATTTCTGTACTCTTGAGTATAATCTTTTACTGCATGCTTAGTCATGATTTATTCATTAAACTTCTTTTAGCTGAACTTAGTAGGGTCCAGTGAAATTGCTAATCCTAACACTGGTTGGACACAGTTTGGGTTTAATTATGTGTTTACAAACACAGGCAAACCTAGAGAAGAGTCTGTGCAGGGAAACTCTATTACTGAAAAGGTGACAAGAAGGTTCACCCGTTTCAGGCTCAATCAGTTCTAGACAGAGAGCTGATCCAGTGAGAGCTGCAAGCCAGGGAAACTGAGTCATGACAGCCTAGAGTGGGGTAGTGAGACCCCAATCCCATGACACCAGGCAACAACCTTCTGATCACTCACATGGGGAGGAGTTGTTTGTTTACAAACAGCTTTATCTCCCAGTCTGATCGGTGTCCCGCTGCTGCTGCTGCTGCTGAAGCACTAGTAGCAGGCATAGGCAGGTGAGGGATGGGGACCCCCCACCATGATGTGGGGGTGCCATGCACTCGAGCCGCCTCCAGCCCAGCCCAGCCCAGCCCAGGCACGGGGCTGCCCCCATGGGGCCAGGCAGTGCCCCCCTGGTGCCTAGTGGCTCCTGACTTTATGCCAGTTTCGCTCAATAGACACTACATCCCTGGCAGTGGGGACCAGAGGGTAGGGGCATATCAGAGAGAGCTGCAAACAACTCCAGCTCTTCCTACAAGCTGAAATGGGAACTTTCTTCCTGTTTCCTCCTTGCCTTCTTTAGTGTTGGAAAACACCACTACAGATAATCTAGTATCCAGCAGTACCTAGATCAGACCCATAGCTAAGGAGAGCATGGGGGGATACTGTATAAATTTCCCTCCCTGCCTCCTTGTAGAAGTAAGATGTTCCAGGTTTTCCCCCTCCGTTTTTTAGGGCTCACGTACATGAGACATTTCACCCACGTTTTCAAATTAGTGCAGGTGATGGACTACTGCAGGTGATCCCATCCCGATTCCCACATTCCATCATATGGGAGTTCAGCTCAATTCAATTCATTAACATTCTGCTGCATGTATTACTGTGCTAGCTGCTAGCATCCTCCATGGTGGCCAGAAAAGCTTTGAGGGCTTTGACAAGTCCCTGGATTGGGGCTTGCATATGCAAGTAGATGGCTGCTATCTATTGGGACCCTGAGAGACCTTGGGAGTTTTTATGTGAGATGTTACCATCCATGGACATGTGTGGTAGCACCCGTGTAAAAGTGGAAGTGGGTGGGCATGCGTTTCTGCGACCCATGCCCCCCCCCAACCTCCCATCTCCCCGCACAGAGCAACCTAAAAAAACCCAGGTTGCAGGGTGTATGGGTGGATGAGTATGCACACAAAGTGTACACCCATCTGCCACCATCTAAACCCTCCCCCACCCACTGGACGTGCGTGTGCACTCCACTGAGTGCCCATGGACCTGGCCCCCCTACACCTTCCCCTGCCTGTTTTAAAATGACCCTCTACGAGTAATGACACCAAACTTTTAAGGAGAGGGGCAGCGGAGGTTCCCATGTTAAGCAGAAGGTGCAAGAAGGAAAAATACTCAGAGCAGTGATTTCCAAATTTTTGCCGATATGACCCTATTTTGAGATTGTGGGCGTCTTTAGACGTAACAAAAATCGGGTGTCAAAACCCGTAAGCACGTGTTTGGCTGTTGTGTGTACGCACCATAACAATCCCAACACCAATTTGGCCAATCGTTGAACATGTGATATGGACACCATTGCATCACAAGGACAATGTGCGTGTTCTGGCTGAACATGTGGTCAACGTTGTGTCTAATGATATTGCGTGGCATGTTAGCAGGCACAATACGGGGAACAAGGTGGCAGTGCTTGCGTGCTGAGATCGGGTGAGGAGCAAAACGCCAATTTGCCCCAAGATGGGCTGTGTGTCTAAGCAGCGCCGCATGGTGAACACAGGGCCAAACCAGTGTTCGTATCTGTCAAACCACACATTCAGACACCCGCTGGCGTTATGTCTAAAGACACCCTTTGGGTGTTTTTAGATAAGCACTCCCACACCCATCATCCACATATCACCCACCCATCATGCATGTTGCAGCACTGCATTGGCGCCCTATGCAGCCCTGCAATATGCATGATGGGTGGGGAAGCGTCAGTCTAAAAATACCCTTTAATGTAATCTTGTAAGTCCAAACAACAACAAAGAGCATTTTCAGAGGAGCACCTCCCCACCCACCACCCACCCATTATACATGTTGAGTGAAAACAGACATGATGCTAACCACCCTTTAACCACCCTTGGTGGACATTTATACTGTATTGGTGCCCTATGCAGCCCTGAAACATGCATAAATGACCCTGACTCAGTATCCAGTTAAGTCTCCATGATACACACGAGATTGGCCCCCTGTCCAGGATCAGCTCCCGGACAGTAGATGAATTATTTACGACAAATCTCGTGTTCAACAGCATCATGCCCAGGCCATGGGACCTCTGAACCATGACTACCTCACCTTCTGCTCTGGGGGCAATGAGGGGTACAAGTACGAAACACTTCTCCCTCCTCAAAGAATGTATGGGCCTCCCAGAGGCCCATACCTCCCCAGAGGACCATATCTCCCTCAGCCCATCATGAACCCAATGGCTGTGGTCCCCCCTGGTTTGACCCTGCCCCTGGGCTCCCA
Organism: Sphenodon punctatus; assembly: GCA_003113815.1. NCBI lineage: Eukaryota > Metazoa > Chordata > Lepidosauria > Sphenodontia > Sphenodontidae > Sphenodon > Sphenodon punctatus. The sequence goes on along the minus strand of QEPC01014088.1, from coordinate 2,271,624 downwards.
CCCTCTGTGTCAAGTTGCCAGGCAGGTAGGGGAAATCCCCACCCGCCTCTCACAGGGGGGCATAACTCCTCCCTTCCCCAGGGAGCAAACACCCTGCTCTCACTGAGGTGAAGCTCCCTTCCTTCCCCAACCCATTCCCCCAGTCCCCTGCTCTCACCAGGGGCATAGACCATTCCCTTTAGTTACCCCCACACCTACCCACCAACCACTACCAAAGACCCTGAGCACAAATCTGACAGTCTCCCCACAACCTGCCAAGTCCTCGACAAGGGTCACGCCCAATTCCATTCACTTCATTGGAATTGGCTTTTTCACAATACTCTGAGGATTGTATCTTCTCAAGATTGACAGATTCATTCTCAGACTTTTCCTGCTCTGTAGGCTGCATTCTTTCCAGAGTTTTTTTTTTTTTTTAAAGTACATGTTGACACCCATGTTCAGAATTGTAAGCATTCACTCCTCCCCAAAGCCCTATCTGTGACCTGTAACTGTCTAGGGGCTGAGTCCTGTGCCCTCTGGTTGCTGCAGGATGCTCCTGGACATGTTGGGTGCTGTGGGGACTGGCTAGCCCCCTGCTGGATTGTCAGCATATCTCATAGCCCACTGTATGCAGGGCTTTCCTGCTTCACCCCTGAGGTGCACAGATGCTCAGAGTAGGGAATGTGTTTTGCATTTACACACTGGGCTCCTGGATTGAGTCAAGTGATTTGTGGATAGTGGTCTAAGTCTCTAAGAAGTTTGGGGGGGGGGGGAGGCTTTGCTGTAGTGTTTAGCTGAAGTTTTAAGCCTGCTGGGGTGATAAGGAAACCTGCAAAGAGTATTTAAATCCATTTTATGTTTGGGTATGGTGTGGAGCTTAGGCAAAGCACATCCGCTTCAGCATACAAGTGACCCTGGCTTCTGACTATTTCATCAAATCTTCATAGTGGTATCTAAAGTTAGCAAGATGAATGTTTTTTTACTTAGCCCTTTCATGATCCATCCTCTCTATCCAAATTTGAATTGTGGTTTTAATTACCTGCTCGTGGTAGTTTTGTCTCTTCTAAAAATGCCCAAACTGGCAGCGTACTCCATCATGGCTTTCTGAGAGAATGATAACAAAGCAGGATTCCGCCCTGGCCTCCCCAAAACCATGTGTTTAACTTACAAATTGTGATTTATTTTTATTTTTTTACCATATTAACAAAGTCATATTGGGCAGGCAGGCAGCATAAGGGAAATCTGGTACATTCAAGAGAATAGCAACTGAACTCTGTGAAACATTCAGCAATCGTAGGGTTACGAATATTCAGCTTCTAGTACCAAATTTTCTGGAAACAGTTGTGCTGTGCTGTGGAGTCGACACAGTGTTACTTATCTTTTTTTCACAGCCTATGCACAGCAATTTTTAGAGACTCTTGTGGGGTGGGAATAGAATGAAATAAACACATTAAACACAGTGACAAAAAGTCTTCATATAATGGGAGTAGAAAGCCTTAAAAGACTGTTCAAACACTTGGTTTTATTATATTTCTGTTCTGGACAGCGTCGATCCTTTGAAATAGGCTCATGGGGGGCGTGGCAGATGGCTATAGATCATTAAATTGTTCATGCTGCCCACTGCCTTGTAAATCAACAGAATTGTCAGAAGGGCTCTTTGTCAGAGCTGATGTGTATCATTAATTTCAAAGCTAGGCCTGAAGAAACAGCCCCCTCAAGGAAGGGAAACACTGAGATATACAAAGATACTTGTTTTGTGAAGAGTGGCCTCTCTGTCCCTCTGGAAGCGGATTGCAGAAAGAACTAGCACAAGTACAGAAATAGCAGACGATAAAGAGTGGTTTTTGGATGTGATGCTTTTGTTTACAGATGGTGTGAATTCCTTTGTGATTCATTGAATGCACTTAAACCTATCTGCTCTGTACTGCTATCATTTCTATAAATCCTGAACTTCTGAGTACCAAATGCTATTTAAGACAACCCTTAATTTTAAGAGGACTTTGAGTCTTGGGATAGTTGGGTAGAGGTGGGATAGGCCAGACTGGGCAGTGACAAAGGGTGGAAACAGAAGTGACTACGCCACCGTGGCAACCTGGCCAGGACAGGAAGCCGTGGCGGACACTCAGACTGCTCACTGCATGTTCCTGCAGGCATGTCCAGACCGACACAGGAACATGTGGCCAGGCGACCCCACCCCAATACTGTAACCAGCCCCCTGCCCCCTACCATGACTACTACTACATCTCCTTTCTATAGTGCTGCTAGGCATATGCAGATTTACAGTCCCGGATTTTCAGAGACAGGTCCCTGCCCAGAGTGGGACTAAGATGGACAAGGATGAGGGAAACATACATGGAAAGACAGACACACACATATTCCCATTTTACAGATGGGGAACTGAAGCTGAGAGGTTGTGACTTGCCCCAGGCCACCCAGTAAGTTCATTGGCTAAGGTGAGATTTGAAGCCTGATTTCCCAGGTCCAAGTCCAGCACCTGATCTATTACACTGCACTGGCGACTGGCCATGGTGGATCCAATCTGGGCCAAGTCACAGTGGGCTACACCACATAAGATAGCCTGCTGTGGCCCACTTTGCCCCAGTCACCTGGAGACTAGCCCAGACTGTGACCTGGAGATAATCCAGGGGTCAGAGCCCGGGCTAGCCTCCAATATGGCCCAGGGAAATCCCAGGTCAACATCTGGTGGCCTCTCAACAGACGTGCTAGTGGCTTGCAGGCCAAAGCATTAAAAAGCAGACCACAGCAGGCTACCATCATGTCTGTTTTTACTCAAAGGCAATTTTAATAAATGCATTGTGATTCCTTAGGTCACCACTTGGTGGTATACAAACAGTTGTACAGAAAGGAACTCTCTACTCATGGTGAATGCAACCAAATAACCTGTAATACAAAATCTGTTGGAGCCAGAGACGTCGCTAAGGGTGGGCTGACTGGGTTGGAGCCCTGGATCTTTTCTCTGGAGCCCCAGATTGCAGGCAGGCTGTGCAGTATTGAAACTGACTAGGCTAGTCAATTTCAATAGTTACTTACTGCGCATATCTCAGGCGCCCGCCACAGCCACTCCATGCCTATCTAGCTGCCCAGCGTGTGTGCATGACTCCCCCAGCTGCTCCCTGCTCTTTCTAAAGCAAAGCGTTTGGCAGTCAGAGATAAGGGTTGAGGTGGGTGGGTTTCTGGCCAAGGGTGAGTTTTTTGTAAGGCATTTTCCTGGGATTTTTTTTTTTTAAAAATTATAATATTTTGTGTTTTTTATAATTATTGTAAGCCACACTGAGCCTTCGGGGAAGGGTGGAGTATAAATTTAAATTAAAAAATAAATAACTGTTGGAAATAGAGTGAGAGAGTCCCCCTTGCCCTGCCCCTTCTGGCATGACCCTACATTTTTTGAGTTAACTCCTCAGGAAAAAGGTGCGGGCCTCAAAATCTAGCTACAGCAATTCCTAAACTAATAAGGATCAAAAGAATAGGAAGATTCTTTGCTAGTGGGAGTTGATTTTCTTTGGATTGGAAATCACTCAGGGTGTTTTTAGACGAGCGCCTCCCCACCCAACACCCCCACCCACCCGTCGTGCATGTTGCAGGGCTGCATTGGTGTCCTGTGCAACCCTGCAACATGCAGGATGGGTGGGTAATGGGTATGGAGGCACTTATCTAAAACACACTTTCTGTCATCAAGACCCTACGCTTCTGATGACTGAGCTACAACACATGCAGTCACTTGCTCTGTTTCTGATCCATTCTGCTGCTGCTGTTATAGTAGATGAGACTCCAACTACTGATAGATACATCCCTATATCAATATGTGAGATTTCAGTTAAGTCTACATTGGAATTTAATATTAGGGCGGATTCAGACGTGTCTTTAAATCGCACAGAAGCCTCGGCGGCATCGTGCGATTTAAAAAAACCCCGCACTTCCGGGCTGGTGTGAATGCGCTGAGCGCGCACATTTCCACTTAGCCCGAATGTTTGGATTGCGGATTGAAAAGTTGCTCCGAGCAGCTTTTCAAACCGCGCTCCAAACATTCGGACTAGGTGGAAATGTGCTCGCTCAGCGCATTCACACCAGCCCGGAAGTGCGGGGTTTTTTTAAATCGCACTATGCCGCCGAGGCTTCTGTGCGATTTAAAGACACGTCTGAATCCGCCCTTAGTCACTTGCTTGTTAATTACTTATTAGGGACCTGCCTGCTGTTTAAATCTGTATATTCTGTAGAGTTGTGATTATATCCACACAAGATAAGGTCTTTTTCACCTGAAATACTGAATAGTGGTCCCTACTGTGAAATTCTCTGTTACACACAATGGGGTTTAACTGGTATTTGTTTAAATATTCTTATCAAGATGATAACAAACACAACTAATCTGTCTTGAAACCTCTCATGCTAATACTTTACCAGTGACCTTCCTACAGATTTTTGTACACTTTTATTGCACATGAATTTTGCAGTTATCATGCAGTAGGTATTACAACCTTATATAGTCAACACCACATACCTCTAACTGCATGAATTGTAGATTTGTTGTTTTTCTTCTGCTGCTTAACCAAGGGGTTTAACCAAGGTTGCTACCTTTCCTGAAAAGTTGATACAGAGATTGGGGCCATGCTAGAAGGAATGGGGCAAAGACTCTCCCACCCCGATTTAGATGTGGCTATGCCTCATTTGGGGCATCATGATGTCACAAAGCTCCACAGGGGATGGAGCCATGTCTAAAAAGGGGCAGGGGAGCCTTTTCAGCCTGCCCCTTTCCAATGTGGGCTCGCCTCCTTCTGAAAAAATGTCTCTGGGTTATCCAGGCACCCCATGATAATCCAGGGAAATCACGTCTTCTCCTAGAACTCAGAGAAAATATATGAAAACCTTGATAATGTGGATCAAACTTGCAGGAGTGGTAAACCTATGTCTGACATCCTTAGGTGGTAGAATCTTCAAATTTGCAATCAAAGAAAGGGGAAAAAATGATTTTAAAAACCCAAGATCCAGAACCCAGAAATATGCATCACACATGCAGAACATGAATCTAATGGCACCTTTAGCATGACTAAGCTTAGCAGAACAGATTTTCCTAGTGAGCGCTCAGCTGAAACTCAGGTTAGAGAATTGCATAGATAATGATTCACAGTTAATGAACAAAGGAGGACTCTAGGGCCGCTTTTAGATGAGCGTGTGGTGCGCTCGTGCTTGTTTTCAAAAATCCCGCGAGACAGGATTAGACGAGATGCTGCCGCGAGTCACGCGCATGGGAGGGGGACGCGCATTCTTTTCTGGCCGCAATTTGACCACCTCGATCTCCGACCCGGTCAAATCGCAGCTGGAAAAGAATGCGCGTCCCCCTCCCATGCGCGTGACTCACGGCAGCGTCTTGTCTAATCCCGTCTCGCGGGATTTTTGAAAACAAGCGCGAGCGCACCGCGCACTCCTCTAAAAGCGGCCTAGGCTTCAGTGAACACTGAAGATAATTACGGGTCAATTGTGTCCGACAATTTAAGGAAATCTAAAATGGTGCAGTCAGCTTTGTAATTGTTTAACTTTATGCAGAGGCATGTTTAATGCAATGGATAGAGTGTTAACAGCTACCTGTGTTCTTTCCTAGTTCAGGAACTGAGTGGAGAGGTGGCATTTGCCCTTTCCCACGATGTTCAGTGGCTGCCACAGACTAGTTTCACCCTGGTGCAGATAGACAGCTGTAGTTCATAGACCCAGTTAGTTTGCAGTTTCTTAGTTTGTAGTTTGTAGACCCAGTTAGCAAAGGGCCTTATGGTTATTTAAGAACTCTAGCTGTCAATCAAAGTGGTGGAGAGAGATGAAACTGAAAGGATCTCTAGGGCAAGGCTGTGGTGAGGCCTCTGTATAGGCTCACATTGGGAGACTCCTGAGTTTAAAGCCTTAGTGGGGTTCCACAGCTGATACCAGCTGGGAAGCTCTGCTGTGAGAGGATTCAACTACATGGGATCTTCAGGTGGGACCCTTCCTTCTGATACCCTGAAGGGGATATATAAAGACTCTGTTTGGACTAGGGGTTGATCTCCACACCTTGGGTGCTTGCTCCTTACACACTGGTGATTTGGGCTGGGAGCTGGAGCATGGGAGACTGGAGGGCTAGGAGCCGGATCACAGGTGATGGAGGGCTGGGAGTCTCTGACTACGGGCTGTGCTAGGCAGTGCCTGTGTTGCAGAGACACTTCCTGGTTGCTGTGTGCCCCTTTAATGGGGGGCCCTAAATGGTTCTCTACCATGGGTGCTACAGGAAAAAGGCCAGAGTAGAGTTCAGAGAGAAGAGAACTCCTTTTGGAGAAACAAAGGATCTTAAGAAGNGCAGCCTGGGAGGGGGAGGGGGAGGGAATTAATTTATTTCATTGGTTTCAATGGGGACACAGCGCCCCATTGAAACCAATGAAATAAATCCGGTACCGGTATACCGGATTTAATCCAGGAATCCGGTTTTCGCAGAACCGGTAACCGGTAAATCCGGTAGCCGGTAATGGGCCCGGGGTCCCACCACTAGTGGGCAATATAGCTCTGTTTGCCAATCTCTCTTTCTGTGGGCATGAGGATACCATAGATGAAGTTGCAATCTTTGGACATAGTGTCTTTATATGAACACCAGTACAACAATTATAAGGCTTTAGCAGTATAAACCCCTGATGCCTTAGCAGTCCCAACTGGACAGCAGAGATGCCAATCGTGCTCTCCCATTCCCTTCCTTTCCCCTGGTTAGAATCGATACACTGTTTTTCCTGACATCCTCACTGCAGCAGGCACTGTCAAGCAAAACAAATGAAATTTAGACAAAATGTCATTGGTTTTTTATTCTGTTTATGTTTTCTGTTTACCTTAAACAAAATCACCAAAATTTGTTTGAGTTAAACAGAAAACAAAAACAAAATGCACATGCCTGCTGAGTAGGGCCAGTTGGGCTGAGCATGACTGAGCCAGGCCAGGAACTGAAAGGCTGAGCCTGGAGCTCCGTAGTGGGGGTGGCTGACTGGGAAGCAAGGGGACAACCAGAGAGGCAGGAGCCATGAAGGGCTCTGACTCATAGCCAGCTACCTGGCTGCAGGGGGAAATGTGCCCAGCTAGGGAGGCCTGAGGAAAAGAGGGGAGCCTCTTGTTCTTACAACCCAGAGACTCTCTGCCAACTCTTGCAGGAGGATGTGTGAATCCAAACAGTTCAGGCCAGATTCACAAGTACAAGCTTTTAGCCGTCTAATTTAGGAACATCCCAAACTGTCAAAAATTTACTGGGTTAGGGTCACTTCTGTACCTACTCGGGGAACTCTCCAGAATTCTGTATCCAGTCTCAGCAAATGAACACACACCAACTTTAGAGTAAAAGGAAGCTTTATAAAATAAATCAAATTCAAGTTAAAGTAAATAGAATTAGTTCAGAGCTACAGTTGCTTACAGAAAAAAACAGAAGGTTAACAATGCAATTCTAGTTAAACTGAATCATTCTTAATTCAGTAGGTCACCATTAAATCATTCTTAGCCTAGTCTCTTCACAGCCATTGCTGGCTGGGCTCTCCTCTCAGGCAGAGTCAGAGAGTTGAGGGGGATCTTAAAGGTGACCTAGTCCAACCCCCGCACCGATGCAGAATCCACTACAGCCAGAACACACACACGCAAACATCTATTTAACCCGAAACAGAGCCTTTATCAAAAATCGGTTACAAGTAGAGATCAGGACCAACCAGAGCTCAATGATGCAATAACAGGGACAATCTTATAAAAGAAACTTCCAGATGACTCAAACAAGTGAGTCACACCCACACTGCAGGGGAGGCAAAAAAACAACCCCAAACCCTCCAAGTCAACTGCCAATCTGACCCAAGGGAAATTTGTTCCGAACCCTAAATATGGGAATTAGTTAGACCCTGAGCATGTGGGCAGGTCCCAACAGATAAATATCTGTCTCCAGGCATCAGGATATCCCATCAGCCCCATTTCAAGTTGCTGACAACTTTGATGCTTTAGGAAAAAGAAAACAAAAAATGTGTCTTGGGCTTGGTTTTTTTGTTTGCTTTGGTGTTTTTTAAAGAGATTCTTTCCCCTGAAATATCATTCATGGGTTGTGTGCCATAAGGCTAGTCAGGTTCTTTCCTCCTGCCATTACCCGTGAGAGCTTATTCAAGTAGTTTACTGCTCTGATGGGTAAAAGCCTTCTTCTAATTTCCAGGCTGTATCCATTTGCTCTTGTACCAACCAACTTGTGCCCACTAGTTTGGACAAATCTTCCCTTTCTATTCTGCTAACTTCTCTGATATTTGTACAACATGAACATATCTTCTCTTTGCCTTTGTTTTCTTAGTCTATAAAGCCAAGTTCTTTTCACCTCATCTCATGAGATGGTTTCCATTTCTCTGATTGCAAGTAGAACAAAATTGCTGGTTGGGTTCTCCTCTCTTAGATGGCCACAAGTAGAACAAAATTACATATCAGTTCTTAAATAACTTTTAAAGTTTTTATCAGTTCATGTTAATTTAATTCTCCTTCTGTGTCTCCAGTTCCCGTGAAATTGATAACCCTGTTTGCTCGCTAACTGGAGTGCCTCCCCCCGGCCCTCTTAAGGCTCTGCAAGTCATTTTGCATATCAGCATTGTGGTGTTAGCGCCCACTGTTCCCAAGGCAGAGCTGTGTATTCACCTTAATTGAATCTGTATGGCTCAGGCCCCTTTCTGTCACTCATCTAAAGTTACATTTTGAAATTTCTACATTACAACTCTGGGCTGTAATTTTTGTTATCATTTTACTCAACATTTCACAAAGATTAAATTTCCAGTGGACATGGTTTACATACATACATAAATGTATGCAGAAAGATCCAAACTCGTACTCAGAGATTACACACTAGGGATGGGCAAACAAAACCAAGTTTGGAAATTTGGTTCAGAAGTTCGGTTCAGTCGACTGAACTATTCGAGTTCGGTCCGAACTCTGAACAAAGTTTGGAAATTCAAACCCCATTGAACTAAATGAAATATTATCTTTTAGGGATGGGTGAACAGAGCTGAGTTTGGAAATTCAGTTTGGTTCGAAAATCAAGTTCAGTTTGGAAGTTCGATTCGGTCGACCAAACTGGTCGAGTTCGGTTCGAACTCCGAACTTCCAAACCGCGTTCGCCCACCCGTATTACACATTATTTTGGTGAGCATCCACAAACAAGGTATGTGCAGCAACATGGAAGGAGTTTGTGGCCAGGAGAATGGAGACATTCCATGGAATGTTTCACTTTCTTCAGAAGGGTCTCAAAATAGATCTCAAGACAAATACAGTGAGCAGCCAGACTCAATATCATTTGCTTCAGAGAATTGGAATCCTTGGCCATTTGCGCTCATGTGAAAAGATTTTTGAAGGTCTCTTTTCTGCTCTTGCCTGCTATGTGTCACCACTTTCCCTCCTGGAGACTGAATGTCAGACTTTTTGGACTCCTTTTGAACCTCTTTCCCAAGTATTGTTGTACTTTAAGATGATCAGGATTCAATTTCTGGTCACCATCTCACTAGCCAGAAGAATTGGAGGTGGGAGCTCTGTCATCAGACCCAGATCATGTCAGTTCCACAGTGATAGGCTGGGTCTGCATCCTGATTTTTGGAAGAAAGGAGGGAACAGTTCAGCTTTTCATAGGGAGGCAGGAGATCTCACTACCTTTGTTTTGCCTGAATCGACAGCAGCCTCAGGAGTAGCAGTGGCATGCCTCAATTTATCCTAGATCTAGGTCCTTTAGGATTGATTCTGCCCTGCTTATTTCATTTGGGCATAAAAAGAGAAGAAGGAAGGGATTGAGGAGTACCTTGGCTAGATGGTGGGGAAATTATTATGGGATTGTATAAAGCTTCTAAACTCCCTTTCCCAGGAAGCGAGATAAGGTGACCAATGCAGCTTTGTTAGGCAAAGCCACCTCCAGGAAATTTGCAGACCTGCCACATCTTCACTTGCCTTTACAGAATAAATACTCTGGTACAGGCTGCCTTTGGTCATGGAGAGCTTCACAGAGTCCTTCAGGACAACTAGTGTACTGGCCTCGAAGGAGGTAAGGAATTTTCTCCTGACTGGAGGGAACCTGTCTGTCCTTGTGAAGGCACTGCTTGGGGGCTTCCCTACAGCCAGCCACCCTGTCAGAAACAGCAGAGGGAAAGTTTCAGCTTTTCTTCCCTGTGCATTTCCTTTCTGGTTTCTGGCAGGGTGGTCATTCTTCCCCGCTCATCTCAGATTCCCGCACATGTTGGTTGTAGTCTCCATTTCCCAGATAGGAGTGATGGGCGTTACAGATTTGGATTAATCCATACCTGCTCGTAATGGACAGTTATGGATTAATCTGTATGGAACCACAACATGCCTGTTGTGGTTTGGTTGAAATCTATAAATAATAAAAAAACTGTGCGCACACAAAATGGCCACTGAATCATTCTGTGCACGAGCCACCGCCATTTTGGAAAAGGCTGTGCATGTGCAGAATGGTCCGGTGGCCATTTGTGTATGCACAATGGTTTTAGTTTTTAAAAATTATTTAAGATTTTTAATTGATTTAAATACAGATCCACAATGCCATAATTAAATCCAGAATTAAAGCTCTGGATCCATAATTCCCTCCAGACAGCCATCCCTACCAAATAGTTTCCTGGGACAGTGGGTGGTGGGGGGAGGATGACAGAGGGTGCAACATGGGTTGTGAACCAAATTTAGAGCAGTTGCCTTGTCATTAAAATTACAATTAATTGTATTAGTAAAATAAAATCAGCTTGTAGAATGCCAGCTGCCTACCCTGACTATAAGGCCGTTTTCAGACGAGCGCGGCGGCGCCCGCACTTGTTTTCAAAAAAGCCGGCAGCCCGTTCCACACGAGACGCTGCCGCCGAATACGCGCATGCGCGGCCGATGCGCATCCATTTCCGGCCGCGTATGACCAGCCTCGATCGCCGACCCGGTCAGTTCACGCCCGGAAATGGATGCGCGTCGGTTACGCATGCGCGTATTCGGCGGCAGCATCTCGTGTAGAACGGGCTGACGGCTTTTTTAAGAAACAAGCGCGGGCGCCACCGCGCTCGTCTGAAAACGGCCTAAGTCTTTATAGGATAACCATTGCTTATAGTTTTTATTGTTTCTTTGAGAAGTCTCAGATGCCTTTATAGCCATCATATAGCAATGTCTACAACATACCAAGTCACGGACTTCCATTCATGCTGCTCCTCACTCAATTTATAGTTCCCCTTCTAGAGGGATGATAATCACGCACCAAATGATGCTTCCACAGCTGCCCTGAACTCCTGGAGAACCTTCAGGCAGGCAGGGGGGTATCTCTCAGTTGAATTTTTTACTTCTGCAGTTGTCCCAGCTCTACTCAACCTGACCTTAGAATTTGTGGGGCATAAATGACCTCACTCCCTTACCATGAACCTGCCCATTTAGCCATTGGCAGTGTGGCAGAAAGGAGCATCTTACACACAGAAGCTTTCACTCATATACTCACCCTACACCACAAAACTGCACCAAAGGGGGCAGGGAGGAGACATCTGTTCCAATAGCTTGGGGGGGGGCAGGGGGGAGGGGAGAGAGGCAGACCAATTGTACCACCCCGGACTCCTGCAGACCCTTCAGGCAGGTGGTGGCCCACCCCGGACTACTGCAGACCCTTCAGGCAGGTGGAGGCCTGCCCTGGACTCTTGCAGACCCCTCAGGCAGGTGGCCCTCAAGAAAAGCTCCTCTAGCTGCAGGTGTCCCAGCATTCATCTTTCCCCAGTCCTCTGCATCTGCCAAGACAGAGGGGTATCTCTCAGTTGAATTATTTTACTTCTGCAGTTGTCCCAACTCTCCTCAATATGGCCTGAGAATTTGTGGGGCCTACATGGCCTCACTCCCTTACCATGAACCTGCCTATTTAGCCATTGGCAGTGTGGCAAAAAGGAGCATCTCACACACAGAAGCTTTCACTCATACTCACCCTACACCACAAAACCGCCCCAAATGGGGGAGGGAGGAGAAATTTATTCCAATTGCTGAGGGGGGAGAGGCAGCCCAACTGTATGTGGGGAAGGGACCCGGTCAGAACCACCAACAGCTCCAGCCACCGCTGTGGTGGGGTCCAGCAGTAACTCGTTCATTTATTATTAATTAATTATTTATTATTATTATTATTATGAGCATTTATATAGCGCAAGCAATGTACCTGGTGCTTTACAAAGAATAAGATAGACACTGTCCCTGCCTGAGAGCTTACAATCTAAAGATGGGGGAGGGGAGACAGGGAAGGGGGAACAGAGTGAGAGACAAGGGATGCGACATTTCTGAAGGGGCCCACCAACTAGGTAGCGGATAGAGAAGGCAGGCCAGGAAGTGGCTGCAAACATCTGAGGCAAGGGCTCAGAAATTGCCTTGCCAACTTCTCCTCTCTCCCCCCAATGGCAGTGTTAGAAACAGGGACCATGAGCTGGGCTCCCCTCCCCCCTTCCCATTTGAGTGGCAATGGTAGAGCCTTGAAGCAGGGGCTGGTCCAGGCCAGGCCATGATTGGTCATACCACAGCACCACAGCATGGGGGGAGGGGGGCTCTCACTAGGTCTTCATTCTCCCCACTCTCAGGAACCAGCAGCAGAGATGAGGGTAGAGCAGATCAGTTTCGGGACATGGGCAAAGCCTCTGGCACCAGCTCCCATGGAGGTGCCCACATTGGTCTGCTCGGTGCAGCATTTATGTCCTTAGTAAGGATCTCTCTCTGATCCTTGGTCTGTTGGAGACATCCACTCTCCACCAGCCTGGGAACCTAACAGAGGGACAGACCTGATTGGGAAACACCATCCAGGAGCTCCAGGCAGTTCTCTACTCTTTCAGCTCTGGGTCGCTCACCATTATGTGGAAACTAAGCCTCCTCCCACTCCTGTAGCCTCTGCCACAAACTGGGATAGAGACTAGAACTGGGTTAGAGTGAGACCCAAATTGATGATGGCTCCCCCAATACTCCATCTACATACTGCTTTTGGAGCCATTTCGCCCACAACTCGGCCCTAGGGGGTGGTTCTGGCCAGGAAACACTGGTGTATTGAGCCAGCAGATTGCATCTGAGTGTGGGCAGTCAAGTCTGTAAAGTTTCCATTGTCATGAAGCGATGATCACTTTTTCCTATTTGGCTTTTGCTTCTCTGAAGCTCCTAAAATCAAGAAAACTGCCCCTGCATGGGTAGGAAGCATTGTTGATCCTATGCCCTATAGAAAGAAGAGAAGTGAGGTTGGACTGAGGGAGTCAAGAAAGCACTGGGGACTGGGCCCTTGATTTGATCAAAATAATTTTATTCTCACCCCCAAATCCCCAGTCTCCAGTGGCTCCTCACAAGCGGTGGCAGCAGGGCCATAGGAGCTTGAGAAGTAGGAGCAGGATGACTTCCTGTGCCCTGTCTCCCTGATCCTAGGGCAGCATAGTTTTCCTCTTGAGGCTAAGGACAGCACAGTTCTCCCTTCCCACCTCTCGAGACCAGGGAACAGCAGTGGCGGCTGGCCCCCAGAGAATTTGGGCCACTGACCACCCAAGCGCCGAGGGCCTGTCAGCGTCACCGTTTGTATTTTTTAAAAAAACAAAAACGCACCGCCGCTGCTTCTCACAGCGCTGCAGCAGCCTCTGTCTGCCTTTGCTTCAGAGCGGAGGCTGCTGCGGCGCTGTTAATTCACTTACTTCCAGGATCCACTCCTGAGGAGTGGGTCCCAGAAGGGTAAAAAAATCTAAGCCCAACCGCGTTTTCCATTGAAAACGCGATTTGGGCGGCTGAGCTTCTCTGGCCACAGCACGTATAGGATGTGCTGTGGAGTGAGGGGCTAGGGGCTTTCCATTGCGCTCAGTGGGTGCAAGAAAAGCTCTCGCCAGAGACAATATGGTTGAAAGCGCCCTGGTGAGATGCCTTGGGCCGGGTGCCTGAGGCAGGGAGCAGCGCGCATGTGTGCTTGTCCCTGCCTCACATGTTGAAAGAAAATGGCTGCCGGCGCGCTGTTGGAGAGCATAGCTCTCCAACTTCCTGCCACCAGGCCAGCCGCTTCCTTGCCACTCCCCCCCCAATCTGCCACTCTGTGTTTTGGGTTTATACATTATTTATTTTAAGCTTGATGTGCATGTAGACTGTGTTTTCTTCAATCCAATGTTAACCCTGGGAACTCCTTGCTGCTGTGTTTTGCCAGTGTTTTGCCAGTGTTTTCTGTGTTTCCCTGTGTTTTGGGTTTATACATTATTTATTTTAAGCTTGATGTGCATGTAGACTGTGTTTTCTGATGTTAACCCTGGGAACTTGTTGCTGCTGTGTTTTGCCAGTGTTTTGACAGTGTTTCCCTGTATTTTGGGTTTATAATTTATTTATTTTAAGCTTGATGTACATGTAGACTGTGTTTTCTTCCATCCGATGTTAACCCTGGGAACTTCTTACTGCTGGGTTATGCCATGCCACTGGCCTACCGTCCCCCTGGCTCCGCCTACCATCCCCCTGGCTCCGCCCCTAGGCATGCTGGCCTTACTGACCCAGTGCCCCTCCAACATCAAAACCCACCAGCTGCCCCTGGGGAACAGCATGGCTCCCTACACCTCAGCTCTTTCTGGCATCTGGACTCAGCCCTTTGGCCCAGCCCCCACCAGGGCTAAGGCCAGCCCTGCTCAAGGTCCTCTCACACTCACAGACTCTTTATCATTCAGCAGCATCATTGAGCTCTTCTCTCCTCAGCCACCTCAACACAAATGAACACAGATGGCTTCCCCAGGCAACAGAATCTTGCTGTCCCTGTGAGCTTAGTGTGATGTTATCACCCTTTATGAGGTCACTAACTGAAGCCAACACCAGTCATGATCCTGGTCACCTTTACCTTCCACCTTGTCCAGTCCTACTTTAAGGCCCTCTGAATTGACACAAAGATGGGACATGGGGGGCAGCCTGGCTGGTTAGTGTGATCACTGATCAGAAGGAGCAGGCAAAGTAAAGCCACAGGAGCCATAAGCTGTACTGGCTCCCCAGTTAAGGGAAGCTGCCCTGGAGCACTGAATGCTGTCAGTCCCCAAGGCCCTCTCACTATAAACACCCTCAAGCACCTGCCCCACCCCTGCCCCAGACACCAGAAATACAAACAAACAATGTCCAATAACAGCCTGCTCTGGCTTTGAAAATCTTCATGTTCCCCTTGCAGCCTTTTCCTCTTTTGGCTGAACACGTCCTGGTCCTCAAACCTTTTCTTGCCAGTCTTGCATTCCAAGTGCTTTATCTTTGTTTCTCTCCTCTGAGTCCACACTAGGAAGTCAGCATCTAAAGTGTATGATGATCCCAAACAGATCACTGTGCTCCGGTTGAGGCAAGACCCACACTGAGCAGAGTGGAAGGAACTACTCCAGCCTGAGTCCTATCTCGGATATTTCTGTCCTGGCAACAGCCCCTCCTTGTTTCCAGTTTAGTTTGTGATCGTCTATAGCTACTGCTTCTTGTGGCATCTAATTTAATCTTGCCTGCCTCATGTACAATTCTCATGGTATGCAAATGAATTCTCCAATCTCACTGGTTAATTTGCACTTCACAAGACAGTCTCCTGATTTACAAATAAATTGTCAGCTGACAGCAAGTGGGGGTGGGCAGAACCCCAGCCTGTGAGCTAAATCCTGGATCTCGATGATAGGAGGTAGACCTACGACATAGGCAGGGAAGGGCAAGCTTTTCCCTCCAATAGGCCAATTTGAAAATTAGTCAAGCTCTGTCCTGCTGGCTGAATAAAATTTACAGGTGTTTTACTTTACTCTGTATTGTACTTTGTGTGTTTTTGGATCATGGCGAAAGCTAGTATCTTAATAATAAACTAAATTAACTAACTAACTAACAGGTGGGTCTTGTTAAGACGTGTGCTTTAGGATAGGGGAAGGAAGGGGAGGAGCCAGATCATGAATCTATGCTATGGATCCATGGCCTATCCTTGAGTGCATACCCTGATCTCTGCTCTTTCCCTGAGCTCCCTCTTTCAGTGCTTGAAGGTAGGTACTGGGCCGGTGCTGGCGGGGGTGGTGAATGCGTCCCTTCGGCAGGGGAGGTTGCCGCCTTGCTTAAAAGAGGCTGTGGTGCGCCCCCTGCTGAAAAAACCATCGTTGGACGTGGACGCCCTCGCCAGCTACCGACCTGTCTCTAACCTTCCCTTTTTAGGGAAGGTTATTGAGCGGGCAGTGGCGCTCCAGCTCCAGGGTCATCTAGATAATATCGGGCTCCTTGACCCGTTTCAATCTGGGTTCCGCCCCGGCTATGGCACCGAGACGGCGTTGGTGGCCTTGGTGGACGACCTCCGCCGGGAGATGGATGCGGGATGTTCGACATTTCTCATCCTGCTCGATCTCTCGGCCGCTTTTGACACCGTGGACCATGGGCTGCTGTTGAGACGACTGCGTGACCGGGGGGGTCTGGACGGAACTGTTCTTGAATGGTTCCGTTCATTCCTCTCGGGGAGGAGCCAACGGGTGGTGTTGGGGGAAGAAACATCGAGCCCCCGCGCCTTACCGTGTGGCGTTCCGCAGGGATCGATCTTGTCTCCATTATTATTTAACATCTATATGCAGCCCTTGGGGGAGGTCGTGAGAGGGTTCGGGGTGCGATGTCACCAGTATGCTGATGATACTCAGCTGTACCTCTCGTTTTCTACCGACCCAGACCCTGCTGTCTCGGTGCTATCCCAATGTTTGGAGGCCGTGGCGGATTGGATGCGACAGAGCAGACTGAAACTCAACCCAGATAAGACGGAGGTAATGGTGGTGGGGAGGGCGAAGGGGGTGGTGGCCCCCCTGATTGGGGGGGTTTGCCCCCCTGTAGCTCAGCAGGTCCGGAGTCTGGGGGTCATTTTGGACGCAGGCCTGCGGCTGGAGCAGCAGGTGGAGGCAGCCGCGAAGGCTGCCTTCCGCCAGCTTTATCTGGTACGTAGGCTGCGTCCGTATGTCTCTGGCCCGGACCTGGCCTCCCTCATCCATGCCTTCGTCACCTCGCGACTCGACTACTGTAACGCGCTCTACGTGGGGCTTCCCTTGTTCCTGGCCCGGAGGCTGCAGCTGGTGCAGAATGCGGCGGCCCGTCTTCTTACGGGGACGGGTCGCCGGGAGCACATTACACCGGTGCTCCGAGCGCTGCACTGGCTGCCGATAGTGTGCCGGGCCAGGTTCAAGGTCCTAGTAATGATCTATAAAGCCCTATACGGCCTTGGCCCCTCTTACCTTAGGGACCGCCTCGCCCTTCGCGCCCCGGAACGACTCCTGCGGTCTGCCGGGGGTGCCCTCCTGGAGGTCCCCCGTGTTAAGCGGGGGGCCACGATGGAGCGGGCATTCTCGGTGGTAGGGCCGCGGCTGTGGAACTCCCTTCCGGAGGAAGCTCGCCTGGCCCCAAGCCTTTTGACATTTCGGCGGAACTGTAAGACCTGGCTGTTTGCCCAGGCCTTTGGGAGGGAGGGGGGGGTGATTTTTAATCCCCCACCTGTTTATTTATTTGTATATACCACTAGCTTTATTATATGTTTTATGGTTGTATTTTAAAATGGTTTTAAATGTTTTTACTGTTGTAAACCGCCCCGAGCTGCTGTGCAGGAGGGGGCGGTATAGAAATCTAATAAATGAATGAAATGATACTGTAACTCATTTTTAACTGATTGACTTAAAATTTGTACATATCTCACACCTCACCCAGGAAATCCTTCCTACCAGTTTTCACACTGATAGGACATACCATTCGAATTTTATGATTAGCAGGGATCCTAGTTTTCTGCAGCAAAATTTGGAAATTCTCTGATAAAAAAACATAAATTCTTTGATTCAAAAAACCAAAATCTGTTTTTTTGTCATTAAATGTAAATGCTAGTTGACTTTCCCTTACCACACTATATATATGTATGAGTTAGAACACCACATGTTGTTGTAATATTTTCATTTTTATGTAGTTTTGCAGCTACCTGTCCCACCAACAGTCAAATAAATAAATTGAAGTCTGTGGCACTCGTCCAAATGCAGAGCTTCTTCCCCCACATAGCACATGCCTTGAGGTTGCTTCCCCTCCACTACCCTGCACTCGCTGCTTCCTCCTCCCAGTTTGGTCATGGACTGCTCTGACAACCTGAAAGTGGGACCATATATAGACTGGCACTTGCGGAAGCCACTAAGGGCCCAAATAGTCCCACCTCCTGTCCCGGCTTCACAAGGTCCAGAAGACCTGACTTCCCCAATTCATAGTGCCCCTGCTCCCCCAACCCACAGGAGATCTGTGGCACTCCTCCACATGCAGAGCCCCTGCCCCTCCACAGCACATGCCTTCAGGCTGCTTCCCCTCAGCTCCACTCAGTTTCCTCACTGCCCCACGCTTGCTGTGTCCTCCTCTGGTTTTCTATCACAAAGAGAAAACTAGGAACCCTGATGAATGTTTGGCAGACGCCGTAAATAAATTTGATTGATTGATTGAGCAACCCTGATGGTTAGAGTGTTTGTGGTTATAATGGTGCGACGTGGATGCCTAAGCTAACAGAGCTGTTCCTGCTGCTCTATAATCCCTTTAATAAGCTAGACGTGAACCTTTGTTTTTCCAGTATTTGTTTCATAGCTCTATCACAGTATTACCCTCTACTTTGTCTTACACCATCCCTGCACAATCAGCTGTACTGGACACACAGATGTGTGTAAAGTATAAAGTACTTCCCACTAAGTGGGAGTACCTCCCATTGAGTATAAAGTTTTTCCTACATTCCAGATGCGTCCTCTCCTGTGTGGCGTCTCTGAGAGTGGACTGTCTCATAGCCCAGTGCACAGAAGCTTTGTTGCTGTTTTAATAAGAGTAAGTGAAATAAATCACAACTGTACCCTATTTCAAGGGCCAAATGTGAATCCTTGACCGTTTCTAGGTTCTACCAGTGGAGCTGGCTACTGATTTTTGTTCAGCCACTAGAAAAGGGCCATTACTAAATGGACCCAGCTGGGAGGTTTGTCTGTGTGCACTCAGTGGAGAGTACACACACATCCGGTGTGTGTGTGCATGTGTGTTCACACAGGGGGGATGCGTGTGCACTGGGTGTGCACCCACACACCACCCATTCATGCCCCCTCATGGAGTAACCAGAAAAAAAACAGGTTGCTCAGTTTGGGGAGATGGGTAGGGATGGGTGGAAGTACATGGGTTGCAGGAGCACATACCCACCTATTGTCACTTTTAGATAGGCATTTGCACACATGTCCACTGAGTAGAGACGCATGGGCGTGTTCTGTTTGAAAACAGCCAAGGACTACATATTGTCCCATTAGCAAGCTATCTTTTTGCAAGGCAGCCACAACGGCAGTAGCTGTATGGCAAAGTGTCTAACCTTTGTTGTAGTCATGACAGGAGTCCTGGGTACTACACAGTTGTGTCACCTCTGTCAACTACTTTAAAGGAAAACGAAGGAGCAGTGCCTAGTTTGAACACAGAATGCCCAGCAGACACTATATTTACTGTGGCTGCTGCTGACAACCTATCTATCTTCATGGGCAGTTGGGTAGACCAGGCAGCCCAGAAAAGACCACGGCCAGAGGTGAGCAGCTACTTTTACTGCTTGCTGCTACTCAGAACTCTTAACCAGCTACTAAGTAGCCCATTAGCACCTCAGAGAGATGGGAAGGCTGCTTTGTTTTCAATACCCTGCTTGCATGGTTAGGTCAGGAGATAACTGCTCTCTCAAATGCATTACTCTCCCATTCAATGCAGAAAACGTGACAGATCTGAAAGAATAATGTTCTTTCACTTCCTTTTGCAATTCCACAACAAACTGTACTTGCTCGCTCCAGGCAAGGCCTCTCTGGCACATTTCAGAACCTTCGTCGGAAACTAGTTCTATTGCCCAACTGTTCTTACTGCTGTATCTCTAATATACGGCGGGTCAGAGACTTGGCCTATGTCAGAGTACCAGCTGAAGAAGATGGTGCTACGTCCTTCATGGCACATGAAGGCTAGGGCAACACAGAGTAAAAGACAAGCCAGAAAAGCTGAAAAGGGGACAGCTAAAGCAAAGCATTTGGTAATCAGAGATAAGGGTTGAGGTGGGTGGGTTTCTGGCTGAGGGTGAGTTTTCTGTAAGGCATTTTCCTGGGATTTACAAAAAAATTATTATTATATTTTGTGTTTTTTATAATTATTGTGAGCCACACTGAGCCTTCGGGGAAGGGTGGGGTATAAATTTAAATAAATAAATAAATAAATAACTGTTGGAAATAGAGTGAGAAAGTCCCCCTTGCCCTGCCCCTTCTGGCATGACCCTGCATCTTTTTGGGTTAACTCCTCAGGAAAAAAAGGTGGCAATCCTCTGTGGGCCTCAAAAATCTAGCGACAGCAATTCCTAAACTAATAAGGATCAAAAAAATAGGAAGATTCTTTGCTAGCGGGAGTTGGTTTCCTTTGGATTGGAAATCACTCAGGGTGTTTTTAGACGAGCGCCTCCCCACCCAACACCCACACCCACCCGTCGTGCATGCTGCAGGGCCGCATTGGTGTCCTGTGCAACCCTGCAACATGCAGGATGGGTGGCACTTATCTAAAAACACACTTTCTGTCAAGACTCTACGCCTACACTAAACTACAACACATGCAATCACTTGCTCTGTTTCTGATCCATTCTGCTATGATGTCATAGTAGATGAGACTCCAACTACTGATAGATACATCCCTATATCAATATGTAAGTAAGTAAGTTTATTATGGATTTAGCTTTCGCCATATCCAGGAAGAAAATAGCAAGTTTATACATTTTATAAACAAAATCTAGTGAAAAATATAGAATATAATAATAAGACCAACAGAGTCACAAACAAAGAGGACCCCTAATCACTGTAAAAGAAACCTACAAGTCAGTACAAAGAAACATATATGATCTTAAGTCTGAGCAAAAACACCAATGATTATTACCAGTGCTATTACTACCAGGGGCCAATCCCTACCAGCATTATATAAGTGCATTTGATAACCAGCATTCATTTGGATTTGAATACATTTGACACAATCTATCCGTTACGTAGTTTAAGTGCATTTTTAAATTTAAGTTCTTAAAGCTCTTAGGTACCAGCCAAGAGCATTTGTAGTCAATCCATGCCGATAGCACATAAATTCATATTAAATACAATCTCTCCAGCTGCTATTTAGAGAGTCCTTAAATTGTATCCTTGGCACTAACCAAAGGCAGTAACAGTCCATCATATTATGATACATAAATTCATATTAAGTCTTCCAAAATACAATTTAGGTGGTAGTATCCATTTAACTTAGTGCAACCTAAAGCGGTAAGAGCTCGCTTAACCATTACTAGTACCAAGGATTCCCTAACCTCACATTCAAAAACAATAAGAGGTTCAACCCTGGCCACATCATGCTGGTCAGATCTTATACTAGGGAGCCCCCAGGAAGCTGGTATAATACATGCAATCTGTTCCAGAACACAGGTAATGACTATGGACCAAGAAAGCAGCTTACTTAACAGATTTGCAGCATTTTATCCTGCAGTCTAATGATTTGCTGCCGGACAACCCCCCATCTTTTGAGGGCTAAACCAATGAGCATTGACACTGTAATTAGGGAGTCTGCTGATGTTAGACTTAATAAGTAATTTAGTTTCTGGCTTTCTGCGACGAGTGACAAAGGTTCTAGTAAGGCGGTTAACTAGGTTTCCCTTAATTTCTGGTAATATGGGCATTGAATAGCAAAATGTACAACCGTTTCCACCACTTGCATAGAGCAAGTACATAACCTTGCCTCATAAGGTATACCAGGTAAACATCCTTCCACTACCATTATTATTATTTTATTATTAACAAACATTTCTATAGCGCCAGCAGTGTACCTGGCACTTTACAAAGTAATAAAATAGACATGGTCCCTGCCCCTAGGGCTTACAATGTGAGAGACAGAAGCTGGGGGAGAGACATAGGAAGGGGAACAGAGGGAGAGACAAGGGGTCTAACATTCATGAAGATGCGAGGTCTCAGGTGCACGTACTTGACTTGGTTACGATGAGAATGACAGCAGGCAGGTCCATGTGGCAAGGATAGGGGTAAACAGACCGTAGGTATAGGAAACAGTGGCTCAGAAGGATAAAGAGTCAGACAGAGCAGAGCGAAAGAGGTGAGTTTTAAGGAGAGATTTGAAGGTATGAAGGGAGGGGGCAAGGCGGATGTGGACAGGGAGGGAGTTCCAGGCATGGGGGGCAGCAAGTGAGAAGGGACGAAGGCGCTTAGGGGAGCAGGGAAGGCGTGGAAGGGTGAGAGAAGGGACAGAGGAGGAGCGAAGTGCACGGGCTGGAGTATGGAGGGCGATAAGTGCAGAGAGGTAGGGGGGAGCAAGGTTGTGAAGAGCTTTATAGGTGAAGACTAGGAGCTTGTGCAGGATTCGTTCAGGAAGGGGAAGCCAGTGAAGCGAAGAGAGGAGGGGCTGCACATGGTCGAAGCGACTGGCGAGGTAGATGACCCTGGCAGCAGAGTTTTGGACAGAGATGAGGGGAGAAAGGTGAGACCGGGGAAGGCCAGTGAGAAGGAGGTTACAGTAATCGAGGCGAGAGATGACCAGAGCATGAACAAGAGTTTTGGCAGACGAGACAGAGAGAAAAGGGCGAATCTTAGCAATGTTATGGAGGGAGAAGCGACAGGATTTAGCAACAGAGTCAATGTAGGGTTTAAAAGAAAGGGGTGAGTCAAAGATGAAGCCTAGGCTACGGGCTTGGGGGACAGGCAGGATGGTGACTCCATCAATAGTTATTGACAGTGAGGAAGGAGAGGAAGGATGAGGGGGGAAGATAAGGAGTTCAGTTTTAGCCATGTTGAGTTTGAGTTGACGTTGAGACATCCAGGTAGAGATGTCAGAGAGACAGTTGATGAGACGAGCTTGAACAGAGGGAGAGAGAGAGGGAGTAGAGAGATAGAGTTGAGTGTCATCAGCATAGAGGTGGTATTGGAAGCCATGGGAGGCAATGAGTTTGCCTAAGGATGAGGTATAGATCGAGAAGAGGAGAGGGCCAAGAACAGAGCCTTGAGGAACACCAACTGAGAGGGGGAAGGAGGAGGAGGCGGAGTTGGAGAGAGACACATTAAAGGAGCGGTCAGAGAGGTAGGAGGAGAACCAGTTATGGACAGAGCCACAAAAGCCAAGGGAGTGAAGGGAATCCAGCAAGAGTGAGTGGTCAACAGTATCGAAGGCAGCAGAGAGATCAAGGAGGACAAGAATGGAATAGAGACGTTTAGATTTAGCCACCAGAAGATCGTTGGTGATCTTAGCGAGAGCAGTTTCAGTAGAATGAAGGGGGCGGAAGCCAGATTGGAGGGGGTCAAGGGAGGAGTTGGAGGATAGGAAGTCAAGGCAGCGGGAGTAGACAACACGTTCAAGCAGCTTGGAAGCAAAAGGAAGGAGTGAGACAGGACGATAGCTAGAAGGGTCAGAGGGGTCAAGAGTGGACTTTTTGAGAATAGGAGAGACTGTGGCATGTTTGAAGGCAGAAGGGAAAGAGCCAGTAGAGAGGGAGAGGTTGATGATGTGCAGGAAGGAGGGGGCGACAGTGGGAGTAATGGAGGTGAGGAGGCGGGAAGGAATGGGATCAAGGGGGCAAGTGGAAGGGTTGGAGGAGGAGAGCAGAGAGGAGATTTCCTCCAGGGAGGCAGGGGAGAAGGAGGACAGGAGAGAAGGAGGGGGAGGAGGGAGAGGAGTGGGAGTGGGAAGAGGAGAGGAGCGGGAAGCGATGTCGAGGCGGATCTTGTCTATCTTGGAGGTGAAAAAGGAGGCAAGATCCTGAGCAGAAAGGGAAGAAGAAGGAGGAGGACAGGGAGGCTTGAGGAGGGAGTCAAAGGTAGAGAACAGGTGGTGAGGGTCCCGAGAACAGGACTCAATGTGGGAGGCATAGTAGTGTTGTCTAACAAGGGAGATAGCAGAAGTAAGGGTGGAGAGACAGAAATCAGTCAGCGCAAATCTGCATAGTGTTATATTTCTCCTCAGGGTAGGACTAATAAGGAGGTCCAAATATGGTTCCATAACAAACTTTAATTTGATTTTCCAATATGTAGGGAAACTCCACAGTTTTAGCGTAGCAAGGTCCTGCAGGACCTCAATATCCCTAGAACACCTATCAAGCTCTTCCTTTACGGCTACTAATGGCTTCCCTAGAAAATAAGCGGGAGAAAACCCCAAAGAAAATAGCTGCACAGTTAGATATTTTACCCACGGGTATAATCTGGAAATTAATATGTAAGATTTCAGTTAGGTCTACATTGGAATTTAAAATTAGTCATCTGCTTGTTAATGACTTATTAGGGTCCTGCCTGCTGTGTAAATCTGTATATTCCACACAAGATGAGGTCTTTTTCACCTGAAATACCTAATAGTGGTCTCTACTGTAAAATTATCTGTTACACACAATGGGGTTTAACCAGGGGTGTTGCTAGGAGGGGGGCTGACCGGGCTGGAGCCCCTGATCTTTCCCCCAGAGCCCCAGATCATCTGGACATCAGAGTCTGTAGCTGCAGTGAGAAGGTTGCTACCTTGTAAACAAAGGTTCTTCTAAATGGCTCTAAACATTCTCACTTGTCACAAGTGGGAATGTTTAGAGCCATCTCAAAGAACCTTGTTTACAAGGTATCAACCCTCTGAAGTTGAACTGAGTGAGTGTTGCCCCGCTTACCCTGCACTACGCAGGAGCCATGGTGTGCCACAGCACCATGAGCATGAGCATGAGCATGAGCATGAGCATAAGGCAGGCTGGAGTCAGGAGAAGAGAGATGGCTCCTGGTGCCAGAGCGGGTGGTTTGGTGAAAAGTAACTCAGGCAAGCAAGGTGACTGGTGGTTGTTGTTTTTGGTGATTCCTGTGTTCCAAACCCCCACTCCTGGGGTTATAGGGGTCTGGAGCAGGGAAAGTGAATTAAAGCAACTTCTGTTCCTATGTTGGCAGGTTACAAGTTCCTATAGGTTTTAAATCGCTTTGCCAAGCTTTAAAAAATTTGCTTCCCTTGTACTGGTGTGATAGTTTGTTGACCTTGATCCTGCAAACTGCATTGTGCAAGAGACACCCCCTTAATTCAATACTCAATGGGGGTATCTTGCAGGATCAGAGATGCTGAAGGGAAAGTACTAGGGATGGGAATTTCGGTTCTCCCAAGATCCAATATTGCCAGTATTTGGGTGTATCAGCCAAATCCGATAAATCCGATATTTACCTGTACTGGCATACCTGATTTTTAACATTGGCCACGGTACCAGATTTTTTACATTGTGGCCATTGAAGTCAATAGCCGCAATGTAAAAAATCCAGTACTGCAGCCAATGTTAAAAATCCAGTATGCCGATACGGGTAAATCCGGTACCTGGGAGATCTGATACCGGTATATCCGGTAGGGGTGGGAAAACCTGTAAATCCGGAATCCGATAATGCCGGTACCGGGCGTACCGGCATTATCAGATTCGACCCGGTAAATCCGGTCTGGGTACCAGATTCCGGGTACCGGATTTTTTTACATTGCAGCCATTTAAAAATGGCTGCAATGTAAAAACTTAAAGCCCCACCAAAAAAGTTAAAAAAAACAAACCCTCCCCGAGTCCAGGCTGCGCGGGTGGAAGGGGGGACACCCCCCACCCACCCTGCCCAGCCTGGATTTTTGTTTAAAAAAAGACTCAGAGGCGAGCCCACCCCCCAGCACCAGCGGCCGCGGCGTCCCCGCAGCCGCCGGTAAGTATGACCCGATCCCTGGGGGGGGTGTTTAACACCCCCCCAACCCCCCAGGGATCACCCCTACTAAAGTTCAGTGCTTGCTTACCTTGCGGAGCTCCGGCGGCGGCGGCGGGCGGTCCGGCGGCCTCAGCGCCGGCTGTGGCTGCCGGCGTCAGAGACGCTCTAGGCCTTCCGGGGAACTTCCGGGTTTCCCCGGAAGGCCTAGAGCGTCTCTGACGCCGGCAGCCACAGCCGGCGCTGAGGCCGCCGGACCGCCCGCCGCCGCCGCAGCTCCGCAAGGTAAGCGCAAGCTAAGCTATGCACTTTAGTAGGGGTGATCCCTGGGGGGTGGGGGGGGTGTTAAACACCCCCCCCAGGGATCGGGTCATACTTACCGGCGGCTGCGGGGACGCCGCGGCCGCTGGTGCTGGGGGGTGGGCTCGCCTCTGAGTCTTTTTTTAAACAAAAATCCAGGCTGGGCAGGGTGGGTGGGGGGTGTCCCCCCTTCCACCCGCGCAGCCTGGGAGGGGGAGGGGGAAGGAATTAATTTATTTCATTGATTTCAATGGGGACACAGTGCCCCATTGAAATCAATGAAATAAAACCGGTACCGGTATACCGGATTTAATCTGGGAATCCGGTTTTTAGAGAACCGGTAACCGGTAAATCCGGTAGCCGGTAATGGGCCCGGGGTCCCACCTCTAATATCCGGTATCCGGTATTCTCCCCGGTGTCCCACCCATAGAAAGTACTATCAATGCACAGAAAAAAAATCAAGTGAAAGATGTATCTCAATCCAATGTTGCTGCCTCTTGCAATTTTTTTATTTTTTTTTAATCACAAGTCTCTAGCTACTTTAGCTTTTCTTAAAGCTCCAGCTTCTGGTCATTATATGAGAATGTCTGCATTACTGTTAACAAAATATAAGATTTTATTTCCTGTGGTTTTAGAAACATCATTCCATTAAAGTGTGGAGGAAAAAAGGCAACTACAAAGAGTTAACCCTTTCTCTTTCTTTTTTTAACTTGCGATTTTAGGGTGGCATGGCTTAAGATTCTGAATGCTTGAGGGTGGCAATACGGCATATCCTTAATTACAAGAATTTTAGGGACAGAGAGCTGTGTCCTGTTAACTTTAAAAAAGTTACCAGTGTCTCCATTGCTTCTAGGTCACCAATTTGAGCCAAACTTTGTGAAGTGCTTTTACCTCCAGCTGAAGTCTGTGGGAGCTGTGAAAAGCTCAGCACCACCAAGAAGTCAGGCCTGATTTGTCTGAAGTAAAGCACTCGATTTTGGTGGTTGCTACTGAAAATTAGAATCTAGCAATTGGTGCCTTTCTTTCTCTCTCTCTGAAATGGGGATAGTCCCTCGCTGATGGGCTGTGAACTGCAGAAGCTTACAGAGTGTTAGTAGCTCCTTGAATGAAAGGCACATACTGTAGTGGTTATTTCTGGGAACATGCAACATGCCTAAGAAATGTTAAAGCAGAGTTAGTGCATGTCTATTTTTACCCTTTGTGCAAACAAGATGAGTGAAGCTAGCAAACACTTGCTATTCCTTCAGTTATGGTACTAGTTATGAGAGAGAGAGAGAGAGACTGTGTGAGAGAATCTGTGTGTATGTGTGAGAGAGGGTGCGTAAGTGTTTGTGTGTCAGAGTGTGTCTCTATGTGAGAAGGATTGTGTATAGCTAGAAGAATGTCTCTTTACATGGTATAATGTGCTTAATATGCTGTATTTTGGGGTGTCTTGTGTGTTTGTGGGTTGGCCATTTGGAATTTAGTGCTCTGCACACGCGCTTTATTACTTGATTTCTGCTTGTGCAATGCTTGTAGTTGGAATAATGGGAAACACCCAGTTGTAAACTATCATTGAGGGTGCAGGGAGCAGAGACAACCTCCATTTTGAGGAAGGGCAAAAGCACCTTTAAAGTTAATTCACATGCATGCGAGCCAGGCAGCGTCCTCAGGCCCACCGAGCCACGCAGTGCCCAGGGGAGCCCCTGATCTTTTTAGGAGCTAGCAACGCCCCTGGTTGGAGCTCTTTTTTTACTACTATATATATTATCTTTTTTTTAAAATGTTTATTTATATTCAGTCAAAAGAAAATATTTCTTACATACTAGGACTTTTCACCTTTCGCCCCTATTTCGTATAACATATTACATCATACCCTTTCTGTTACATATAGTTACATATAGTTCTTTGTTGTCCCCCCCCCGCCCCCTTTATTTACTTATATGTATCAGAGGGATGTATTTATTGTTTGTTCATACTCCTGTTCTCATGGCACTTCAGATAATCCGGTCTCTTATACTGTTGTAAAAAAATTTCCTGATAGGGGACCAAGTAGCCAGAAAATCCTTTTGTTTATTATGAAAGTTTGCGTTTAATTTTTCCATTGAAAAAATAAATCAGACCTTATTGATCCATGCAGCTTCTGTCAGTCCTGTTGCATTCTTCCAATTCTTCGTCAGAACATTTATTCCTGCCAGTATCAGAATAACTATAGTATCTTTGTGGAATTTCAACAGTTCTACTTCAGGATATACTCCCAATAACATAAGTTCAGGTGTGAAGGGGATAACACATTTGGTAATTGACAAGATATGATAATGAATCATTTCCCAAAACCTTTGTATCTCTCCACAACTCCAACAACAATGTAATAATGTCCCCACTTCCCCACATCCGTGCCAACATTCATTAGTTACGCTACCACCAATTTTTTTTAACCACTTTGGAGTCCTGTAAAATCTGAAGATCAGTTTTAGTTGTGGTTCCTTTACTTCTAATGACTGAGCTGATCTAAATGTTCTTTGTCTAAGCATTTCCACCTGTTCTTTAGACCAATCCTTATTTAATTCTTTAGCCCATTTTTTTT
>QEPC01014088.1:2202061-2217560 GCA_003113815.1 Sphenodon punctatus | reverse complement strand
GGGGGGGGGCTCTTGAACTTGCCCACCAGAGGGGAATTTTTTTTTTTAAATCCAGGCTGGGCAGGGTGGGTGGGGGGTGTCCCCCCTTCCACCCGCACAGCCTGGGAGGGGGAGGGGGGAGGAATTTTTTTATTCCATTGATTTGAATGGGGACACAGTGCCCCATTGAAATCAGTGGAATAAAACCGGTACTGGTATACCGGATTTAATCCGGGAATCCGTTTTTTTGGGAACCGGAAACCGGTAAATCCGGTATCCGGTAATTGCCCCGGGGTCC
Source organism: Sphenodon punctatus (assembly GCA_003113815.1). Classification (NCBI taxonomy): domain Eukaryota; kingdom Metazoa; phylum Chordata; class Lepidosauria; order Sphenodontia; family Sphenodontidae; genus Sphenodon; species Sphenodon punctatus. The sequence continues at coordinate 2,217,283 of QEPC01014088.1, read as the reverse complement.
CGCCGCTAGTAACTGGGGTCTGAGCAGAACCCTAATGCAAGCAGGGAGGAATGATCTGACTAATTCTGCTGTCTCCATGCTCACATGCAGAAGCAAATGCTAGGCCTCATTCTCACCTTCTCCCTCCTCACCACAGGGAACTAAATCAGGAACAGTTGACTCCTTTCTACGGCCCGTCAATGAGTCTCAGCTGCTACCATTGTAGTTCTGGTTTGGAGAAGGAAGAGGAAGATGAGGGGCTTATCACCTGGCCAATCGTATATTTAGGGCATTTTTACATGAGCTTCATTTCCCCCAAAACTTCTGAAGTCCAGGAGAAACAAATGGGGTGTGTGGTGGAGGGGGATTGAGGCTGCTTTCCCATATTAAGAAAGAGGCATGGGCTAAAGTGAGTTTAACTCGTGTTAGTCTGGTCATATGAAACGCTTGATCATAGGCACGGGGGTTTTAACATTATTTTCCCCTTCCCCCATTAAATTCAATAATGTGATACATTACCAACACAGTTGCTAAATTCTTGAGGCTAGCTTTTACTTTGAGGCATGCTTTTCTGGATTTTAAACCCATATGTATGTGTGCTGCAGAATCATAACATTCCCTGCTCAGAAAGTTTTTGCATTGTACTATTTACTGCTGTTAATAATAAGCAAGCTTAAACTTGACTGCTTTTGATTGTACTTGTTTGTTTACTGTAGTTTGAGTTAGTTTTTATATACATTATTATTGTTTTTTAATTTACTTATGTCTTTATTGTAACTGTTTTCTTTACAATGGCTATGCAAATAAACTTGATTTGATAATGTGATATGGCACAAAATCCAGCCCAGTCTCCTGTTATTGAATTTAATGGGGGAAGGGACAAATAACACTAAATCCCCCATGTCCACGAATGAGAATTTCACGTGACTGGTCTAACATGAGTTAAACTCATATTAGAGCCCACCCCTTTCTTAAAATGGGCAAACAGCCTTAGACATTCGCCCCCACTACCGGACGTTAGCAGGCACCATTGGAAACAGCAGGCACCTGTGAACTAGTGCATGCTTGGAGACTCGGACATGAAAAACCTTGATATCGGGGTTTTACAAGTCTGTCTCCAAGCATGCGCTAGTTTGCTGGCACCCACTGTTTCCAATGGCATCCGGTCAACTTCCAGTAGCGGGGGTGAAAGTTTAACCCCTCCCCCCATGACTTTGTTCCTCCCAGACTTTAGAAATCTAGGAGAAAGGGCTCATGTAAACATGCCCTTAGTCACTGCTCCTTCAGTGCTTGTGTGTTAGGGCTGGATTCGCAGGCCAGATCCAGGAATTGGAACGGGACCAAATAAAAACCAGCCACAGGCCAGGGATTTCCCATCTCTGCCTCTTACAATTGAAAATGCTCATGTGGATTACCGAATGCATTGACCTATACAAAATTAGAATGTTTGATAGCCGAGCAAAGGAAAATGAGCCACTTTGTTTTCACCAATTTTGCAAGTTTTCAACATTAAAGGGGAGAGATAAGAGATGAAGGGGAACATTTTCAGATTCAATCATAAGAAGGCTTTATAAAGACACGTTATAATAGAAAGTTGCCCAAGCTACAAAATGTGGGTCTGGGTAAAGATTAGAACTGCAATTCAGAGCTGAATGGATAAAGCCCATAATGATGTCTGGTGAAAGTTAAAAGTGGCCCCTGGCTGTTTTTTGTTTTTTGTTTTTTGTCCTCAACCCCCCCCCCCCCCCTTGACATTTTCAAACACTGGTTTCAAGAATGGAATAATGTGCTATGACTTTCTTAAGATGTAAGAGAAAATGTAATAGGTTTGAAGAGAAGTAATATAAACATAGCAGCTGTGTAACAAAGAAGGTCTGGGTCATAAATTCCTTGCTAACATGTAATGAAAAAAGCTAGATCGAATGGAGTTTCCTTTTTGAAAGAAAGGGAATAATTTTGCTATTGTGGTAAAATTGATATGTTCAGGATTGTAAGGATTTGTAATGTACACTGAGAAGACCTGAAGAAGCTTCTAAAACCAGAATTGGATTGCTTTGATATTTCAGAAATCGAGTAGAAATGTTAAGAATGGTTACAAGTTAAGTTGTTTAAAGCAGAGAGAAAATTATTTAATGAGATGCTTTTACCAAGTGAAAACAGTGGGTGTTTTCAGACAGACGTGGAGCAAGCTTGTCCTGGAGTTGCTCCAGGGGTGCACCCCTGCATCTGCCCATGTTCCACCCACAGACCATGGTCTGCCCACAGCCCTGGTGGGTCACCCAACCTATGCTTTTCCCATATAGCACCCTCCCCACACATGCCATTGCAGATTTGCAGATTATCACCTGACACTCTACGCTATATGGTGTTGCCCGGGGCAATGGCTGGCTGGAAGCAGAGCTGCAACATGAGACCATGCATCAGGCAGACAGCAGCTCCACTTCAGGCCAGTGTCCTGGGTTTGGCTGGCCCACTCTGCTGTAGGGATGGCGGAACCCGGTCTGTTCGGTCGACTGAACCCGGTCTGTTTGGTTGACCGAACCCAACTTCCAAACCAAACTCGAATTTCAAACTGAACCAAATTTCTGAACTCTGTTCTGTTCGCCCATCCCTAGTGGCAACACACACCAAAAAACCTGGTTTTGAATGGCCGAACTTGGTTCGGAAGTTTGGAATTCGACCGAACTTGGTCTGTTGGGTCGACTGAACCGAACTTCCAAACCAAACTCAAATTTCAAACTGAACCAAATTTCTGAACTCCGTTCTGTTTGCCCATCCCTATAAGTTGAGTCCTCATGCCCGCTACCGGGTAACCAGACCTATTGGTCGTATCCGTCTGCAGCCCAATGCTTAGGGTGAGGTGATCGCTTTCTGACCTAAGAATAAGGCTAACTTCCCCAAACTGTCCCTGCCTATCAGCCTCTATCAAAATTAGGTCCACCTTACTATTGCCTTGTGGGCCCATACAGGTGAAACCCCCCACTTTATCATCAAGAAGATCTTGATTTGCAACTACCAAATCAAACCTCTGCATCAGTCCCTCAAGGTGGAACTTGGTATGGAAAACACTAAAGGGTTTACCATACTCAGTTTCCAGCCCGGGTTCAGAAGTTATCTTGGCCCTTGGCTGTGTTTGGTCCAAGTGAACATTCCAATCCCCTACGAGAACAAAAGCTGCAAGGGGAAATTGGTTGCCCGACTCTAGCATTGTCTCTTCCAGGGCTGGCCAAACATCTGCTGTATAATAATCTGACATAATAATCTGTATAATAATATAGACATTAATTACAACATAGTGCCTACTTGAATAAGTACCTAATTTAAGTAGGCCCACTTGATACTCAGGCCTTGGTGAGTCCAGAGGGCAAAATAATCCCGCCCTACAGTCTGATACAAAAAAGACAAGGCTGCCTGAAATTCGACCCTTACTGCCTTTCTTCTGGCCCCCATGTAAAAAAAACAGAAAGCCCTCTAGGCTCAGGGTATCCTCTTGGTTCAGCCAAGACTCCTGGAAGCATATAAGATCAGATCTTTTCAAGAACTCTAACCACTCCTTATCCTTAATTTTAGCTTTTAATCCTGCTATATTCCAGGAGGCCAGGGAGAATAAATCCTCCCTAACCCCATAGAAGATTTCCTTCCCAGGGAATCCCTATAACCCTTTCACGTAGCACCTCTGACTGTATCTTGTAAAATAGGGACTGCCTAGATATCATCCTGTCAGGAGGCATCTGGGGCAGGCTCAGCTAGGAGTAGGCTTGGATCCAAAGTAACCACATTACTCGTAGGGACCACTGCTCTTACATGAATCCCTTCAGTGGCTCCCTGGTTTTGATGTGTGGTCTCCCCCTTCGGGGAACCTCTGCTAACCTTGGGTGGAGAACCCATCTCAGCATCTGACAAATACCGAGCTGCTGTTAATACTTCTGGATGATTTTGAGGGCAGTAATCCTCTTTGAGGTCTGGTGCTTTAAAATTTATCTCTACAGACTGAACAAAATTCCTAATATGCCCCAAATGGGATAAAAAATTGTCCTGATCAATGACTGAGAGTTTGCGGAACATTTTCCAAATATAAACGGAGTCATCTATTGCTACCTGACCCAAGAGAAAGGATCCTGCCTTAGTGACAAAATCTGCATTCCAGTGTCTATAATCCTGCGTTTGGCTGACTGCCCCTGTAACTGTCCCTAAATGGCCTTTTTGGGTAATCTGAGCTAGAGGGAGAACCTGGGAACTAATGAGACCTAACTGAAGTGCACTGCAAGACTGGGGGGCTTGGACCTTGGTAAGCTGGGGCTGAGACACCAGTTCAACTCCTAAGTGCATCAAATCCGGTGGACCTTCTAGGGTGGTCTGTAGATGACTTTCTGGGACCAAAAAAGGCCCCTTGGCCTCTGTTGGAGCAGTTACTCTGGGGGTACCTAATATTTTAACACCAATAGGTGTTAAGTTAGAGGAAAAAGGACATAGAGGATGGTTGGGTTTACTCTCCCCTATATCTAGCTGTTTTGTAAAAACCAAGACACTATCAATAGAGATATCCCTACTTATTAAATACTTCTGCGCCTTGAATAATTCCTTTACCCAGACTTTGTCAGAAAGAGAACTTCAGATTGAAGAGCCAATTCCCCCGAGAAGATCTACCGATCTTGGTAATATGAGATGGTCTAACTGGATTACCCAGTAAAAAGGAAAGATTACTAACAACATTGTCCAAATTATCCCAAGGGTGGTAGGTACCATCAGCGTCCAGGCCTACATACAAATAGATCTCCTTTTCACAGATTTCAACCCGCTTTGGGGAGAGTGAACAGTCTAGAGGAACTCTGCTTTGGCACAGCAGATCTTTGGTTCAAGCAAGTCTCCCCAGGTGACGATAATTTCGGAAAGTAATTGGCCAAGTCCTCCAGTCTGCTCACCACTTCACGCAGCTGGAGTTTGACCTTATTAACAGAGCTATCCAGCTCTGTTATATTAGAAAAGAGAGCATCCACTGTCCTGGCTATTAATCTTTATTGACACCACAGATAGTCAATACATGAATCCACATGCTTATTCCCAGGCCCCTAAGCAGGCAGTGACTCCGAAGAGACAGCTGCCCGCAGAGAGGTGCCCAGGGAAGTTCCAATGTCGTCCTCAAGATCTGCTAAAGCTGAAAAACAATTCTGGGTAGGAAAACAGTCATTTACTTCTCCGGTCGCCAGGCTCTTGGTAATTTTGGAAGCTAAGTCCCCATCCGGCGAGAGGGAGGTGGAGTCATGGCCCCTCTTCCTATCCATGTAGAAGCAGCACCAAATGGCTAATAAAGGGAGGCCACCGGCCAAGTTTCCTTAGTCGACGCCAAACTCCGGCTGGACAAACCACACCTCGAATCCTTGGTGGGCACTCTTTCCAAACCTCACAAGAGGTAGGGCACTGCACTGCGTCCCCAGGAAAGAGGTCCAGCCAACGGGTGACACCCTTTGGATGTAGCCCTTAGACTGATGCTCAAGGGGGCCCCAGCCCCTGAATAAGCAGTACCTGAAGAGACAAGGGATCCAATGAGGGCCAAGCAGTCAAGCCCACAGCTCCTCCCCTAGCTTCACCTTCTCTCTACTGCTGCCTGGGCCACGCCCAAGGGGCCCCCAGCCCCTGAATAAGCAGTACCTGCAGAGACAAGGGATCCAATGAGGGCCAAACAGTCAAGCCCACAGCTCCTCCCCTAGCTTCACCTTCTCTCTACTGCTGCCTGGGCCACCTTAGTATTATTAATAATAGTTATCAGTCAGTCTCTAACCTTCCCTTTTTAGGGAAGGTTATTGAGCAGGTGGTGGCCCGGCAGCTGCAGGAGCATCTGGATCATGTAGGTTTTCTTGATTCCTTGCAGTCAGGATTTCGCCCGGGTTATGGCACCAAGACTGCACTTGTGGTGTTGGTCGATGACCTCTGCCAGGAAGTAGATCAGGGTCATTCAGGCCTACTGATTCTATTAGATCTGTCAGCTGCCTTTGATACCATCGACCATGAGATGTTGGTGACGTGACTGCGAGAGTGGGTGATATGGTTCTTGACTGGTTCCGCTCCTTCCTGGCTGGAAGAACTCAGCGATTGGTGCTCGGGGATCATTTTTCATCTTACCGAGACTTCTCGTGTGGAGTCCCACAGGTTCTGTTCTGTACCCTCTCCTGTTCAACATGTATATGCAGCCACGTGGCAAGGTGGTCAGGAGGTTTGGCGTGGGGTGTCACCAATATGTTGATGACATCCAGGTTTACCCCTCTTTTTCATCGGACCCAGGCCCGGCAGTCTTCATGCTTACCGGATGTCTGGCAGCTGTGGGGGATTGGATGAAGGTGAATCGACTCAAGCTGAATCCTGACAAGATGGAGGGGATGTTGGTGGGTAAGGTGGCGGGGGTGATGACCCCCATAATTGATGGGGTCTGCCCTCCGCTGGTTCCCTAAGTATGGAGTCTGGGGATGCTCCTTGACTCACAGCTCCGCTTGGATGCTCAGGTGGAGTGGCAGGGTGTGCCTTTCGCCAATTACACCTGGTGTGTCGACTTCAGCCGTATGTTTTGGACTCCGGATCTGGCCACTGTCATCCATGCTTTCATCACCTCTTGGCTAGAGTACTGTAACACACTACATGGGGCTACCCATGGTGACGGTTCAGAGACTGCAGCTGGTGCAGAACGTGGCGACCCATCTCTTGGTGGGACTGGGCCACCAGGAACATATAACACCGGTTCTTCAGTCTCTGCACTGGCTGCCTATACTCTTCCGGGCCCAATTCAAGGTGTTGGTGCTTGCCTATAAAGTCCTAAACAACCTTGGTCCGACCTATTTGCTGGATCACCTTACCCTCCGGGTTCTGGTTCAGCCCCTGTGGTCATCGGGAGGTGCTCTCCTCAAGGTCCCCCAGGTCTGCTGGGGGGCCATGATAGGGAGGGCCTTCTCAGTGGCTGCTCCATGGCTGTGGAACTCCCTGCCAGTGGGGGGCCGTTTGGCCTCGGATCTCCACTCTTTTCGATGCTATTGTAAAACGTGACTGTTCTGCCTGGCTTTTGATGGGGAGGATGGGCAGGGTGGGGGAATGGGTTAGGGAGGTGGGTGGTTTGGGTTTTATTTTATTTTATTTCCTCCCGGTCAATTGTTTTAAACTGTTTTAAACTCTTTTTATTGTTGTGTAAGCTGCCCAGAGCTGCCTGTGGCAGGATGGATGGAGTAGAATTTTTAAAAATAAAATAAATAAATAAATTATTAGTACTGTGGCAACTGGGTTTTGGAGGGAAATTGTGGAGAGGGGAGGAGGGAGCAGACATCTCGGAGCCCTAATCAGGGTTGAACTCTTGAATTGTGCCTGTGTTGGGAGGGGTTAGCAGCTCATCAGTATCTGATGGATGTATCGCTGGCCAATGAGCAGAGAAAGCAGGCCCCAGCAGTCTCATGGCACTCTGTGATTGCTCAATGCCTGCTGCCTCCCACAACCAATCAGTGGGGCCTTGGGGGAAGGCACTGCAACCCTTTATAATGGGAGAGCCAGACTTTTTCTCTCTGTTCTGAGAGTGCTCTGCTTGTCAGGTTGCGTTTACAGAACTGTAGTGCTTGCACACAAAAAATCCTCCCTAGCCCTCATTGTATTACTAATACCTTTCCTTTGCCATACCCTACATTTTACTGTCTCCCTTTCTCTGCCCTTCTCCCCCCCTGTACATTATATATAGATAGTATAGATTAGAAATAGATATATATTATAGACAAAGATTAGACTAGTTATATAGATAATTGATTAGATAGGTTTCCTTTTCCTTTCTCCTGTCTACCTTAAGTGTAGATAGATATTAGTTGCACATGGGAGTCGATAAGGATACTGATACCAAAAATAAAATCTTCGTTTGAAACGGTACTGACAATGACAATGATAATGACAATGACATTGTTGCTAATAATGGGTGTTTTTAGACCCACATTTCTCCTGGATGGTTGCTGTAACATCCAGAACTTTCTGTGTGTCTAAATTACTCGTTCAGATCTTAAACATCCGAATCTTTGAACTTCTGCATGAAAGTTCGACCAGAACTTTTCTGTGTAAAAGGTTCTCCTGGTAAAATGCTTTGCTCCAGGCAGCTGTGGTTACTTGGTTTCCATGGCAGTCTGTCACGTTTACAGCTGCGGCTACTTTAGGTTGCCTCAGGGCAGTGTTTGTGTGAAGAATGCATCCAGGAACTGCTTCAGGGCAGTGTGTGTGTGTGAAAAATGAATCCGGAACTTACTTGTGGACTTGTAAATCCAGAAGACAGAAAAATCTGGAACTTTAACGTGTGTTTAAAAATGCCCAATGATAATGAAAACAACATTTTTGAAAAACAAAAACAAAAAATGAAAAAAATGGGGGCCTGGTGCACACCCCTACTTCTTGAATGTAACAAAATAGGATTTGCATATATCAACCAGGAGAGATGTCATAAGGACCGGCATATGCTTAGGTGACACAATGTTCTGAAAAATACTCAACCCAGCAATCAGGCAAAATATTGGCCTGTTCATTAGCCCAGTCATTATTGGACCTAGATTTTACTAAAAGCCAAAAAGCTCTCATATCATTAACTGACAATGCGGCTTTCAATTTTGTCCATTGGGTGACCTAAAAGCCGAACTTCTTTATATGTAATAACCTTTTATTATATTCTAACTTGAGAGGGGCAAAATAAACCCTTGGATTGGGCTTATGTTTCTTCATCTTTCTAGCTTGTACAATGGGAATCTTTTTCTGTGCTAGGCAATCCTGGTCAAATCATGGGGCGCTGTTAACATTCCAATTTTCTGGGCCTAACTGCAGCTCTAAAACATGGAGAAATCTGGGCCACTATATTCTGACAACTTTCAAGAACATTCTGATGTTCAAGAATAGCAATTTTGCATGCCTGTACTATCGGTCCCATCATGACCCCCCCTCAACTATTCCAGCCAGATTATCACTCCAGCGCAACTGGCAAAAAAGACAATCCATGGCCTGTGAGACAGGCCTACAATTACTATCCGCCTTTGACCAAGCCAAAACCTTCATCATATCCAAGTCCATATTCCAACATAAAGGGGAATGGTCCCCCTCAGGCATATTCACCATGGAAAAATAAGAAATTCTTGACCATAAGTTCATTTCTATCAGAACATAGTCTATCAGAACACCGTCCTGGGCTGCCATTTGGCAGGAGGGGGCAGTATAGAAATAGTATGTATGAATAAATAAATAAATAATACTTGAGCCCATTGGAAAAGTGAATTTTTAAATTTTTTTTTATACTAAGACTTTTATCCCGCACCCTCCTGCACTTCGGCAGCTCAGGGCGGCGCACAACGTAAAACATAAAACAACAATAATAAAACCATCTAAATATATAAAATATACAATATATAAAATGGACACGTAATTTCAGAAACAAGGCAAATACCCCACCACCACCACTCCCTCCCCGAAGGTCCGGTGGAACAACCAGGTTTTACAACATCTATGGAAAGAGGGGAGGTCTGGGGACAGATGGGCCTCCAGCAGGAGCGAATTCCACACCCGATTTGCAGCCACCAAGAATGCCCTCTCTGCTGTTGCCACCCGGCATTCCCGGGGGACTTCGAGCTGGGTGCCCCCGGCTGACTGCAAGGGCTGTGAAATGACCTGAGATGGTCTCACAGGTAAACAGGACCGAAGCTGTTTAGGGCTTTATAGCTCATAACCAGCACCTTGAATTGGGTCCGGAAGACAGTAGGCAGCCACTGCAGAGTACGGAGCACAGGTGTAATGTACTCAGGGTGGCCCATCCCCATTAGGAGGTGGGCCGCCACATTGTGCACCAGCTGCAACCTCCAGACTGTTGTCAAGGGCAGCCCCAAGTAGAGCGCGTTACAGTAGTCCAGTCGAGAGGTAACGAAAGCATGGATGATGATGGTCAGAGACATACAGCTGCAGCTGTCGCACCAGATGCAATTGACAAAATGCTCCCCTTGCCACAGCCTCCACCTGACAATCCAGGAGAAGCTGCGGGTTGAGAAGCACCCCCAGACCATGAACCTGAGGGGCCAGAGGGGGGCAGATCCCAACAATGATGGGAGCCACCATCCCCTCAGCCCTACCCACCAACATCACCTCCGTCTTGTCAGGATTCAGCCTCAGACGGCTCATCCTCATCCAGTCCCCCACAGCTGCCAAGCACTGGATAAGCACTGAGACTGCTGGGCCTGGGTCTCCAGAAAATGAGAGGTAAAGCTGTTTATCATCGGCGTACTGATGACATCGCACGCCAAACCCTCTGATGATATTACCCAAATATTGCATACAAATGGGGAACAGGAGAGGGGACAGAATAGAACCCTGTGGGACTCCACACGTCAGATTCCGGGGAGATGATGTACATTCCCCAAGAACCACCCGCTGAGTTCTCCCTGCCAGGAATGAGCGGAACCATTCAAGAACAATTTCATTCACCCCGGCCTGGTCCTGCAGCCTCGCCACCAACACCTCATGATCAACGATATCAAACGCCACCGACAGATCCAATAAGATCAAAACTGAGAATCTGCCCTGATCCAATTCACAGCACGGGTCATCAACCAAGGCCACAAGTGCAGTCTCCATGCCAAACCTGGGGCAAAAACCAGACTGCGAGGGATCAAGAAAACCAACCCAGTCCAGATGTCCCTGTAACTGCTGGGCTACCACCCGCTCAATAACATTCCCTAAAAAGGGAAGGTTAGAGACTTGCTGGTAGGTGGCCCGGGAGTCAACGTCCAAAGATGGCTTCTTGAGCAGAGGCCGCACCACCACCTCTGTGACGGCTCAGCACCCTGCCCTCCCTAAGAGAGGCATTGACCACCCCCACCAGCAAAGGCCCTAATGTCTCCCAGATGGCCTTCACCAGTCAGAACAGGCATGGATCTAATTCACAACATGTGACTTGAACCATCCCAAAAACATCCGCCATGTCAGTGGGCGACACCCACTGAAACTGATCCCACAACAGACATGGCGGGGCTTCCTGTACCTCTGATTCGTCTACTGTCATAAATGCAGCATCGAGATCATGGTGAATCTGGGTGATTTTTATCTGCAAAAAAGTCAGCAAACATGTCACAGCGGGCACTGGAAAATTCCAGTTCCAGGAGGAGAGATGCCGGACTAACCAACTTCTGTACCACCCGGAAAAGCTCCACTTGACATGACTTTGCAAACTAAATGAGGGTAGCAAAGAACTCTTTCTTTGCTACCCGTACCACAACAGCCTAAGCTCTTAAACTAGCTTTATGCTGTAATCAGTCAGCTTCAGCATGAGTTCGGCGCCACTGTTGCTCCAACCATCGTCCATCCTGCTTCATTCGGCAGAGGTCCTCTGTGAACCACGGCTTTCTGGAAGCGGACACTTGGGAGCTGTTTGGTCGATAGCCTCAGCCAACAAGCTGTCCCAGAAGGCAATGAGGTCATCTAGTGAATGATCATCAAGATCAGGAGTCATTTCCCCTAGAGCATTCCAGAACCTCTCTGGTTCCATAAGTCTCTGGGGGTGGACCCAACAATTTGATCCTGCACCCTTCCAGGGCAGACATGTGCCAGGAGACTCGTCTGGAGGAAGTAACCATGACAGGGGTAAAACCATTATATCCCTCACACTGGATCCCCCACCTCAAGGCTGGTGCAGAACATCAGGTTAAGGGTATGTCCCCCCTCATGTGTCGGGGCCTTAACCTTCTGAGACAGTCCGTGGTTGTCATGGCGTCCATGAACTCACTCTGCCCCCCCCCCCCCAAAACCGGCATCGGTGTGGATATTGAAATCCCCCAAGACCAGAGTCTCTGGGGATCTCAAGACCACCTCCGATACCAATTCTGCTAGAGCGTGTTGGGATGCTGCAGTACAGGTAGGTGTGCGGTATACCAAAAGCAGCCTTAATCTGTCTCCTGCCAAATCAATCACAAGGTGGACCCCCTCCATGCCCAAGATGGTCTGCACAGGATACCGCCTCACAGACCAAGTGTCCTTAAAAACAACAGCTACACTGCCTCCCCATCCCTCTGATCTGGGCTGGTGCTGTACAGAGTGCCTGGCTGGAACAAGGTCAGCCAATATTGGCCCCAAGTCTTTGTCCAGACAGGTCTCTGTAATACATACAAGGTCAGCTGATTGATCCAGGATCAACTCCTGGATCGCTGTTGATTTATTGCCAACTGACCTCGCATTCAGCAGCAGCAGCTCCAGACCAGGGGCTCCTCTGATCCTGATCCCTGTATCACCTGCCTGCGGGCCTGTGTAGGGGACAGGAACTAAGTACATGTCCCTCCCCACAGCTGTTTTTTTCCTCCCTGAGAGACCATAGTTACCCCGACCCATCACAACCCCAATGGCTGGGGATGCCCCCAGATCCCCTCCCTCCCCCCTGTGGTTGTCCCGCCGGACCCCCGAGGACACATCCTCCCCCCCAACCACTTCCCCCCCTCCCATCTCCCTCTCACTGGGAGACCAGAACCCCTCACCCTTGTTGGGTCAGACTCCCCTCTCTCACCAGGGGGATGTACCCAACCCTCCCCAACCCAGGTCCCTCCCCACCCCCACATATACAGGGGGGAGCTATATTACCCTCCATCCTCCCCATCCCCTTAATATATACCCCATCCAGCTACCCTAACAAAGCCCATGCCCAGCTGCCCCCGGTCCTCACTCAACGGCCGCACCCAACAGCTCTTTGGCGTGGCCCTTAGGCGCGCAGCCTGCGACGTGTGCCTGTGGCTATGCTGGACCACTTTCCCCTTTACCCCCTCTAACCGGAAGTCACCTGGATGGGGGGAGGAGCCCCCAACCCATTCCCTGCCCCTCCTGTAATGGAGGAGGGCAACAGCTGTCCCGGGGGGAGGCTCAGCTCCCTTCCCTATTGGGGCAAGCCTACCTGGCTCCCAGCCCCCAAAGCTGGAGCAGGTGCAAGATCCCAGTGGAGGTAGGGCTGAAGCAGCGGCAGTGGCTCTGCAGCAACAGTGGTGTCAGGGCTGTGTCCTGAAGCACTAAAGCTTTTATAAGTACCATTTAAAATTCTCAAATTAAGGTTTATCAACAAGTCAAACAATTTTCTTCCATGGTGGTTGGATATGCGATCAGAAATAATTGTCAAAGGAATGTTTCATATGGAATTAAGAAGAATGAGATCATCCCTGTTCCAATCTAACACAACCATTCTAGCATTTAGATCCAGGCTATGACAAGATTATGCAAAGGGAAAAGCTTGTCAGTATTTAGAAACACTAAAGCAAAGAACAGTGCAACAAAAACTAAAATATATATTTTTTTCTTATTTGATTACAGATGATATAGTTGGGTCAATGAGATTCTAGTTTGCATCCAATAATCTACCCACTGCTTGCCTTCTTCAACAGCAACTACCCAATGCACTTGCAGATAAAACTCAAAGTGTGTCCTCTAATAATTTTGCTCACTATTTGTTTCCCAATTCATCCATATCTTCCCATTTGTTGGTTTATGCCATAGGGTCTCATGCTCAGTAGATTCTTATACTCATATTTGTGCCATAATTCTGAGGAGCCAATTTAGAAAGTGAAACAACTCATTCAATTACATCAAACAGCTAAAAGAAATGAACTTAAAGTCCTTTCATGTGATTTCTTTTTCACGTACACACTCCAAAATGCCTGCTATTACTTGATTTTACTATTAGTATTCACTGAAGTGGCATCCATGATTACAGAATATTTACCCATTTTCCAGGTTTGTTTCTTTCTTTTTATATGATTAAGAAAAGGCTTAATGTTGACTCTTGCCCATACTGATGCTCTGTATGTTCAAAAGCCATCTATGGTGGTAATACACGGGCTGGGAGAGTGCTGGAGCCCATAGTGGCTCTGCGCAGCTCCCATGCAACCACCTCTTGCAAGTCTCACATGGGGAGCATAACAAATGGGCAGGCATTCCTCCCTGCTGCAGTTCACTCATGCGCTGCCCCACCCATCGAGTTGCAATCCATTCTAGCGACGCTCATGCCTCTATGCACGCAGAATGCACACAGAGACTGCACATGCCCCAACAAGATGGGCAGTGGCTCCATGGGCACCCGTTGCCCTGGTATTAATCGAACACATTTCCTGGGTTGATGCTGTGTAGAGTAGCCCCGGGATGAACATCTGGTGACCACAGGATAGAGAAGCAGGTGAATCTGGGGTTAATGGGTGCAAATATGTGCAATGTCTCATTTACTAATACCCTTAGAGAGGTAATTTAGCAATACCATGGAAGACTGAAAGACTTGCTGCAGTACCACTTCCTGGTTGCCATAAAATTGTAAAACAAAGCTCTAAGCATTTACATTCACACACAATATAGCTTGAACCTATAGTCGGAAAGAAAACCTTCCACATCAAAAGAAAAATGAGTGTAGAGTGAGTCAGTGCTGTAGACATCTATGTAGCTCTGAGAGAGATCAGTCTGCCACTCATCTCTAAGAATGTCCACTCTAAAACCTAATAATGGCAATTTAGAACAATTAGTATAGTCAACAATTGTATAATGACAGTCCCTTGTGTCCGTCTGTAAACCCATCCACTGTTGATGGATACATGAGTGGAGCAGCAGTAGGGAAGCTGCTTGCTATTGGTAGAAGCTAGTCTCTCAAAATTTTATCTCCTCTCCACAACGGGAATGAAAAGAACTGCAATTCCACAGTCTCCTAACTGCTCCATTCCCAAGCTAATTTCCAGTTTATGTGACACTCGAGAAACACAAACGGTTTCTATCTCAGTTTCCTGAACCTCGGCTTTCTTACCACCCCCAGCAATCTCTACAGCAGTGGTTCTCAACTTGGGGGGCACCCCCTATCCTGAGGGGTACAGAAGGTATTCTGGGTATGTATGAGGAGGAACACAGGTGGCAAGCACCTAACTCTCCCCTTTCTAAGCTAGAAGAATATCCAAAATGATGGGGTAACAACTAAGGGGGAAAAGAGTGAGGACAAGGAGGTGAGGAGCAGGGCTGTAGCTGGCACAGAGGGAGCAGACCGCATTACAAGGGGCAATTTCTTCAGGACTTCAGGATTCATACCTGATGGTATTTATTTATTTATTTATTTATTTATTTTTAAATTTATATCCCGCCCCTCCTGCCCACAGGGCAGCCCGGGGCGGCGAACAGCATTTCATTTAAAACAATAATAAAATTTTTAAACAATTTAAAATACACTACATGGGGAAAAAACCCATCCCTATCCCCACCCCC
>QEPC01014088.1:2191171-2201980 GCA_003113815.1 Sphenodon punctatus | reverse complement strand
GAATTCCACAGCACAGGGGCGACCACCGAAAAAGATCTAACATCGGTGGCCACCCGCCTTGCCCGGGGAACCTCCAAAAAGGCTCCCACGGACGATCTCAAGGGTCGCACGGGTACATGGGGAGTGAGGCAATCCCGCAGATAGGCTGAGTCTAGGCTGTGAAGGGCTTTAAAGGTTAAAACCAGCACCTTGAATCTGGCCCGGTGCTTTATAGGCAGCCAGTGCACAGCCCGGACCACTGGTGTAATGTGCTCCCTGCGACCCACCCCCGTCAGGAGACGGGCCGCGGCATTCTGCACCAGCTGCAACCTCCGGACCAGCTTCTCGGGCAGCCCCACGTAGAGTGAGTTGCAGTAATCCAGCCTCGAGGTGATGAAGGCATGGATGACAGTGGCGAGGTCGGAGTCTGAAAGATACGGCCGAAGCCGCCGGACAAGATGTAACTGCCAAAACGCACTCCCCGCCATGGCCACAACCTGAGATTCCAAGCTGAGGGCCAGCCAAACCCGGGGCACCAGCCCAAAGCAGAGCAGCTGTCTTTGTAATGTGCAGATGCATGTTGTTGCTCTGCCTCCAGCTGGTCGTTGCCCTGGGAAACACCATAGAGTTGACACTGTTTGTTGCTATAGCCAGCCTAGAGTGTTGGGTGATTGCCCGCAACTCTATGGTGCAGGGGCGGGGCATCACATGGGCATGCTGGGGAACCCACTGAGTCTGTCTGAACCCAACCCAGGTGGGTCTGGATGCAGGCAGATGCCTACAATGTCTGTCTGAAAAGACCTAGTGAGAGAGAGAGGAAGGTGTATAGATGAATGTGGGGAGAGGGAGGCTTAACTAAAAAGCCAAGAAGAAGGCTGGGGGTGGTTTAAAAGTAGAACCACTGATCTACAGGACATGTACATATTCCAATAGAACATTCCCAAGGCTGTGTCCTGGGCCCTCTTCTCTTATCCCTTTACACTCTTTCTCTGGGTAAACACACTGAATCTCATGGCTTGCAGAACCACCTGTGTGCTGATGACATGCAACACCATCTCGCCACTCCTGTGCTCTCCTCCTCCATCCACTCTCGCTGACTCTCTCTCTGACATCTCTACTTGGATGTCTCACTACCAACTCAAGCTTAATATGGCCAAGACTGAACTCCTTGTCTTCTCCCCAAAACGTTTCCCTCCTACTTCCCTCTCAGTTTCCATTGAGGCTGTCACCATGTAGCCTATCCCTCAGGCACATAGCCTGGGATTAATTTTTGACACCGCCCCCCCCCCCCCATCTCTTTTACGCCTCAGATTCAGGCTGTTGCCAACATCTGCTGCTATGACCTGTATAATATTGCTAAAATCTAGCTCTGCCTTACTGTTGTCACTGCAAAAACCCTGGTCCATGCTCTAGTAATCTCTTGCCTTGACCACTGCAACTTCCTCTCCAGCCTACACCGGGGATCCCTCTACAGGAATGCATTCAGCACAAGCTCCTGGTCTTCACCTTCAAGGCTCTTCATGGCCTTGCTCCTCCATATCTCTCTGCTCTTGTATCTCACCACACTCCTGCCCAGGAGCTTTGTTCCTCCTCTGCCCCCACCCTTGCCTGCTTGCAACTCCCCTGCTCCTCTAAACGTCTTCACCCCTTCTCTCTTGCTGCCCCCCATGCCTGGAACTCCCTCCCTGGATACATTCATTCTGCTCCTTTCCTCCCAACTTTCAAATCTCACCTGAAAACCTGCCTTTTCCATCAGACCTTCCCTGGCTCCTCATGAGTGAAATTTCATCCTCCTCCTTCGCTCTGAATCTCTTCCCTATAACTAGGCTAAGCTTTCTCAAACTCATGAATGTATCCTTGTCTCTCCTGATGTTCACCTCTCCCTCGTCTCTTAGATTGTAAGCCCTTTGGGGTAGGAACCTGTCTGTTACTACTGACTATTATTGCACTGCTGGTGCAATAATAATAATAATAATATTAATTAATTAATTTCTATAGCCAACTGACTGGTTGGGGGCAGGTTAATATGAATTAAACACCAAATAAGCAACAGAAGGAATGCTGTACTAATAATTCCTTCTGCCATACTCCACACAGCCCTCCCTTTTTAATTTTACATAAAGCTACTACAGAATTTTGGTTCAGTCTTCAATGAGTACTTTGGTCCTGCAGTCCAGGCTGGCAGAGATCACCAATAGGCCCAGTTAAACCCTTGTTGGATGCTACTGGATGACCACTCAGAAGCTTCAGCTATTTTTCTGCCCATCCACTTTGCTCTCAAAATAGTCCACATTTGTTGGCATTCAAGGTGAGCTGCAAAGCCTTCCCATCTCAATGGCCCTTTGGGAGGGCTAAAGTGTGCTGATTTTGGTTAATGGAATTTGGTATGTTTATAGGGGCTTTGTTTTTGTTTTTACTATTTATTCTGGAATTAACTTCTGGTCCTTTACATCTGTTTGATTTTGCTAGGGATTGTGCTGGTAACTATTTGCTAAAGCACCATAATCCTGAGATAGGAATCTTGTATGCATGCATGTGCTTAAATAGAAAGATATACATCCTAAATAAGCCAGGAAGGCTAACATGAATACACAGAAGATGTACTTGGCTCCAGCTCGTATTCCACTTCCAGGTAGACACTGCTTGTTGGAATAACATTACAAAATTGTTCAGCACTAAATCTATGGGTAAATATTTGAGATTTTCAGAAGTTTGGGTTCATCGGTACTGTTAAACACAACTCAAGTTGTCTGTTATTTAGCAAATCTTGAATTTTGCTTATCTTAAGCCACCTTCCCCTGTGATCTGCCGCTGCTGGATTTATCTTCTTTACCTGTGATGCCACCTAAATGATTAGTGAAGGCTTGGGATTGAATTACCTTCAGCATGTTGAGAACATGCACTCTGTCATATATCACATGAACCTGCGTCTTCAGTGGAGCAGAGCACCTTGTGTGTGGAAGGGCCTGATAGTTAAAGGACTGAGCACTTGTTATCTTAAAAATCAGTTCCCTGTGAAGTGTGTCCTGTTCAGCAGCCAATTGTTAGCTGCTTTTTAAAATTGTAGGGCTGTATGAATAAGCCATCTTAGTGGTTTATGGAATGTTTATCATCGTAGTGTGCAATCCTCCTCTATTAATGTCAATGGGGCTCGAGCCAGTAGGTGTAAACAGATGGACAGCTGCCCTGCCTCTGCTCCGCCTCACCCCTGGGTGGCCCATCCATCTAAAAGGTGGGCTCAGAGGTGGAGCAGGCTGTTCCAGCCCCGCTTGTGGTGCTCCAGAACATCTTGAAGCATTGCTAAGAGAGCAGGCCGCCCAAACCCAGGGCACCAGCTTGAGGTGGAGCTGTGGTCTGTCTGCTCAGCAGACAGCTACTGAAGTGCCACCCTTGGCCGGCGTTTGCCCTCGGTAACACCATAGAGTTGCAGGCAGCAGCCTAAAGCATCAGATGATCCGCCCACAACTTGATGGTGTGTGGGTTGGTGCGTGCCATACAGGCTAGCTTCTGGGTCTGTAAACTCAACACAGGCAAGGATGGACACAGGGCAGACACCCTAGGGCATCTCGGGGGGTGGACAGTCCAATGTCCATCAGAAGACACCTATTGATTTTAGTGGATGAAAGATTGTGCCACAACTATGATGCGGCACTATCATCTTGCAAGAAAGAAAACTTTGTCAGCTTTAAATGTCTTGTGAAAAGAGTCTGTTCTGACTCGCTTATCTCTTGTGGGAGGACATCCTAGAGCCAAGAGTCCTTGATTGAAAACTACAGTTAAGGGTTCTGGACTTAAGAGCTTGGACTGTATTGTCTCAGAGCAGCAATGAGGTAACAGTGGGTCTTTCCATGTATTATTTATTTATTATTTATTATCACAATTTGTAACCTGCTCCCTCCTGCCTACTGGCAGCTTGGGGCAGTGAACAACATATATTAAACAAAGATATAAAATCCATTCATAGTAAATAAACATCAATTAAAAACATCATATAAAAGAACTGAAGCATGGTAAATAATAAATACCCCTCCCCCCAAAGGACCTCTCCCCCTCTGGTCTTGCACTGTCTATGGAAGGAGGAGAGATCCGGAGAGAGGTGAATCTCCACCGGGAGGGAATTCCACAACCGTGGCATGGCCACTGAGAATGTACTCTCAAAGGGGGACTTCCAAGAGGTCACCCCCGGCTGACCACAGGGACTAATCCAGGACATGGGGGGGTGAGGTGGTCCCACAGATAAGCAGGGCCCAGGCTGTATAGGGCTTTGGAAATAATAACCAACACCTTGAATTGGGTCCAGAAGACTATAGGCAGCCAGTGCAGAGAATGGTGCATGGGTGTTATGTGCTCCCTGCAGCCCATCCTCATCAGAAGGTGGGCCGTCGCATTCTGCACCAGTTGCACTCTGGGTCATCACCAAGGGTATTCCCACGTAGAGTGCATTGCCGTAATCTAATCTCGAGGTGATGAATCCATGGATGATGGTGGCAAGATTGGAGTCAGAGATATAAGGTCAAGGACAGCAGACTAGATTTAACTTACTAAATGCACTCCCCGCCACAGCCACCATCTGGGCATCCCGGTGGAGCTGCAAGTCAAGGAGAACTCCCAGACTCTGAACTTGAGGGATCAGGGAGGGATGCACCCCATTAATGATGGGGGGCCTCCACTCCCTCACCCCTAACCACTAACATCACCTCCATCTTGTTGGGATTCAGCTTCAGATGGCTCATCCTCATCCAATCCCCCATCGCAGCCAGGCACTGGGTAAACAATGAGACTGCTGGGCCTGGATCAGATGAAAATGAGAGGTAGAGCTGGGTGTCATCAGCATGTTGAAGACACCGCTCCTTGACCCCTCTCATGATCTGATTTTATTTATTTTATTTTTAGGCTTTTGCTACCCCGCCCACCTGCCACAGGTAGCTCAGGGCGGCTTACAATTTGCAAAACATTAAAACAAAAATTCAAAAACAACTAAAAGAAGGACAAAAAGAAAAATCCCTACCCAACAACCCACCCCCTCACCCATCTCCCCCACCAAATGCCTGGCGGAACAGCCAGGTCTTACTTCTCCAAAAAGCGGGGAGATCCAGAGCCAACTGGGCCTCCATTGGAAGGGAGTTTCACAGCTGTGGTGCAGCCACCAAGAACACCCTCCCCTGCGTGGTCACCCGGAAGACTCGGGAGACCTCGAGCAGGGTGCCCCCAGATGACTGCAGGGGCCAGTCCAGCACCCAGGGAGTGAGGTGGTCCTGCAGATAGGTAGGACCTAGGCCGTTTAGGGCTTTATAGGCCAAAATCAAGACCTAGAATCGGACCCAGAAAACCACCGGCAGCCAGTGCAGAAAGTGGAGCACTGGTGTAATATGCTTCCGGCAGCCCAGTCCTACCAGAAGACGGACCACCGCATTCTGCAGCAGCTGCAGTTTCTAAGCCATCACCATGGGTATCCCCACATAGAGCGCGTTACAATAGTCCAATCTGGAGGTGATCAAAGTATGGATGATGGTGACCAGGTCAGAGCCTGAGACAGCCGTCGCACCAGATGTAATTGGCAAAAGGTACTCCTCGCCACAGCCTCCACCTGGGCATCCAGGCAGAGCTGTGCATCAAGAAGCACCCCCAGATTCCCTACCTGGGGTACCAATGGAGGGCAGACCCCGTCAGGGAGGCATTGACAACCCTTGCCAGCAATGGCCCTAATGTCTCCTGGCTGGCTTTCAGCAGCCAGAATGGACAAGGATCTAGTTCACAAGTTGTGGCTGGACTTATGCCCATCAAAGACTTTGCAGAGTAAAATCAGGGCTTCGAATTATAAGCTAGCTGGAAGTTGATGACATGTTTTCCCTGATAATTTCTAAATCCAAATATTTTTGAATTTAAAGAACACCAGCTGTGTCTCTTCCAGTCAGTCACTACAGGAGAGCAAGCCTTTTGCCTTAGAAGGAATAAGAGGATTCCAACTATGCTATTCTCTGACAACAGTAAAAGAGACCAAATTACAGTTTTTAACCAAAATGGAAAGTGACTATTTCTGTATGTGTTGTTTTGATATTTTTCAAAAGTGAAAGTTTTTGTTTCGATTCCTCTGTAAGTGAAGAATGAAGATAGAAAAATAATGGTTGAATGTCACAATCATATATCACAGTAGGTGCAGTGTCCTAAAAAACTCAATTTGTATTGGCTACATAGCCATGCACAATGGAGTCTTGAGTCGAGTCATAATTGAATGACTCACACATGACTACTCTCTAGAAGTCACCTGCCTAGAAAATCAACCCTCTAAGGAGCTGCCCCATAATTACAGATCGGTATTGGAATGAGAGAGAAGATATTTTTGCTTCTTTGAGAGATACACAAGTAACATCTCGAACACTAGACATCCTGCAACTATTCCTATGAGGTCTCAAGTATGGCTATTAGAAAGGCAAAGAAAATGCCGTCTTCAAAGTCAGACATATGTTCCTAAATGAAAATATCACATTTCACAAATATTAGACAGCAAGAAATTAACAATCTGGAGAAGGTTTCCTTTTCCAGATGAATCTTGATATACAGCTGAAATGGGTAGCACATTTGTTACCTGCAGGTAATTCCCGCAATTTGGGGCAGTCTGTCGTGTGCTTAATCAGCACCCAAGTACCAAGTCTGGCACGGTGGCACCCAATGACCAAAAATACCAGGTTGTACAACCATTACAGAGCTACCTATTTTCCATTTTACTGACCAATTTCAGCAAAGGAAAACCAGAAATTCTGAACTTTGGTACCATAAGTTGGTAAATTGGGAAGCCAATTAGTACCTAATTTTACCAGGTTGGGTACTGTAATTGGGATGGGTATACCTGTTTTTGTGGGTTCTTGTTTCAGCTCTTGTAAATGTGCAAACTCTAAAGAAAGGACCTTTTCAAACGGGCCATGGGGGGTGGGTGGGAATGGGTGTCCACCCATGGTGGGTGGAGGTGGGTGTGCGCCCATTCCCATGGGAGGACACCCATCTCCACCCACCTCCATGCACAGAGCAACTGGTATTGGAGCCCATTGATCCGTGCGTGTGTGGTGGGTCAAGGTGGGGGGAGATGGGTGAAGCCCAGGAGCGCACACGCATCCCCACCCACCGCGAGCACAGTTCCTATGGATGTCCACCCATCCCCCCTGCACCACGGGTGGCATTCATATGAGCGTCCTCACCACCACACGTGTGCGGGGGGGGGGGGGCGGAGGGAGAGGCCCAAAGTAGTGCTTTTAATGTTGTTTATCCTGGAATAAACTGATGTCCTACAGTTTTGTGTTGGAACATTTTTACATTGCTGGCAAGATGAGGTGGCACTTATTACTATATTAAAATTCTATATAATAATCATTGTGCCTTCGTCTTTTTTTGGAAATGAAGTTGGATTTACTGCTGTGAAGTGAACCAAATTATGCAAATTCTTGAGTTATTTCAACAGATCTACACTTGCATTATTGGGGAAGGTTGCATTAAAAATCAAGTTTAGGTTTGTATTAGCTGAACAACATAAAATGGAACAATGAACTTCTGCATATCCTTAAGTCTCAGTTATTCTTCCCAGGGAATAATAATAATAATAATAATTTTATTTTTATAGCACCTGCCTGCTTTACACAGAACTCAGAGCACTTCACAAAGGTAAAACCATATACACACTATAAAACAAAACAATTTAAAACAATCATTCAAATTTTTTAAACAGGGCAGACAAAAAGGGAGGGTAATGTACCGGGTACCACCAGTGGATCTTAAAAGTACCTAGAAAACAAATACTTTTAAAAGTTATTTTTAAAGGTATGAGGGAGGAACTGAGATGAACATTTGAAGTTCCACACTGTGGGGCCTGCCACAGCAAAGACCTGATCATCTGCAGACTTCAGATGCGATGGCAGAACCCCCAAACAGCGGGTGGTTCCTGAACACAGATACTCATCAGTGTGAGGTTCCAGGAGTAGGTCTCAAATACAGCTAGATCACTGGATTAACAGATCACTGGCTCGTTGCTGGCTAAATATTACTGCCTACATTTTGAAAAGTAATGCTAACACACAGGGTGTCTTGAAACACACATAGAGGTCCTCACCCTCAAAGCAGGTCTGGGAGTGCACCCCTGTGTCTGCCCACTTGGAGCCCAGTCTGGGTCAGGTTTAAACAACCCAGTGGCTGCTGTGGCCCACAGTTTGCCTGCATGGCACCCCTCTTCCCCACACCATAGAGTTACAAGTGGATCGCCTGCAACTCTATGGCATTACTCAGTGCAACCTCCATCAGAGAGCAGGACTGCAGTGACCATCTGCCGAGCAGATGGACAGCAGCCCTCCCTCTGTCCGATGCCCCAGATCTGGGCTGCGCGCTCTGCTTGCGGTGCTCCTGGATGTTCCGGATCACCGTTGATGGAGCTGCCCCAGAGCAGGGACAGCCTGCCCCGCCTACACATCTCTCTGGCCACCTTTAAATGCATGGCCCACCTGGGGGTAAGGCAGGGCAGAGGTGTGGGTCCTTTCCATGTGAAAACACCCACAGTAACAATATGAAATTTATTTTTTGTTGCTAGCTGCTAAAATTATGTGAAATGTTGTTCCGAAAAATCAAGAGATTAAAATATAAATGTCTTCCTCAAACTATGTAAAAAAGGCACAAATAATTTTTCACATGACACAAACTTTTCAATTTCCCCATTTAAAATGCTGACTTTAGGGTGCTTTTTAGATGAAGCTGCCTCAAGCAACTGTTTTGATAACCATTCACCTCAAATCTGTCTAATGTCCCAAAAGTTTAGATACTAGCAAGGAAAAGTGTAATCAGTCTGAGTTGGTGTCCTTGGTCACATCTATCAAAAGAAAATCCATCTATAATGACTGGGTCATTTTTTCTCCTGCAAATATTGCTTCTTACAGGACACAGGTCTGGGACTGATCCTAAGTCCCACACAGCATGCGTGTGGCACATGCAGCTTGTGTACACACGTGCAATTGGTACAAAAGGCATGCATACCCCCATTATGGGGACTGTGATATGCATGCAAACTGCATGTGAGCCACACACATGCAAGTGTGTGTAAGCTACATGCATGAGGGTTCAGGATGGGGCCCTGTTATTGACAATTGCATGCACCAGAGTGATGTTTGTTTTATTTTATTTATTTTACTAATTTATACCCCACACCCTCCTGCTAAACAGCAGCAGCTCGGGGCAGCTAACAACATGCAATTAAAAAAAAACACCAATAATACAAATATAATAAAATATAAATACAAAACAGCAATCTAAAATCCACATGATGGGGCACCAAAAAAATAAAGAAACCCCTCCTTTCTAACACTCAACCCCCCACCCCCACCCCTTACCCATCTCCCTGACCAAAAGTCTGGTGGAACAGCCAAGTCTTACATTGTCGTTGAAAGGAAGAGAGGTCTGGGACCATACGGGCCACTGCTGGGAGGGAGTTCCACAGCCTTGGTGCAGCCACTGAGAATATCCTCTCCATAGTCGCCCCCTGAGATAACCGGGCGGCTTGGAGAAGGATGCTCCCGGCCAACTGCAAGGGTTGATCCAGAGCCCAGGAAGTGAGGCGGTCCCGCAGATAGGTAGGGCCCGGGCCATATAGGGATTTATAGGTAAGCCACACAAAAGCCAGTCTCCAACAGCAGTACACTACCCTATCAGTCAAGACTGGCACATACACCAACAACAACAAAATGAAGATGGGGAGAAACAAAAATGATTTTTAATGTATTCAATATAAATCATATAAAGTAAATAGTGATTCATGCAATCCTCTCAGATAATTGTATAAAGAATTCCTAAAAACAATCTTCTAATGTCAACATGACACTATATACAAGACTATATCAAAGTGGTAGAAACAAATGACAACACCCAATAAATTATGATCTTGGATATAGCCTATATGGACCATATAAGTTTGATAAAAGTCAATACAATCCTCTCCTAAATAAATATATTTTTTAAAAATCCTAAGAACAATCATCTAGTGCCATCATACCAATATATACAAAGCCATATCAAAATGATTTCCCCTCCTGCTTTTCCTGCTGGCTATTGAGCATTTTGGAAATTAATATACTGGAGCTGATAAAAAGAAAAAACATTGTTCGGGAAAGTATGTATGCAGATAAATAACTGGGCTATGGATTATTCAAAAGGACGAGTAGCTTAGATAACTCAGTCTCTCTTTCTCGCTGTTTGCAGCAATTAAGTGTGAATATAAAAGAGCATTTTTCCACTGAAGAAGTGGTTATTCCCGAAACGTGTTTGGGTGCTTTTACAATTTGTTTCCTATCAATTTGATATGGTTTTGTATATATTGGTATGATGACATTAGATTGTTCTTAGGATTTTAAAAATATATTTATGAGAGGATTGTATTGACATTTATCAATCTTATATGATCCATATTGGATATATCCAAGTTAATTTTTGTTGGGTGTTGTAATTTGTTTCTACCACTTTGATCTAATCTTGTATATAGTGTCATGTTGACATTAGAAGATTGTTTTTAGGAATTCTTTATACAATTGTCTGAGAGGATTGCATGAATCACTATTTACTTTATATTATTTATATTCAAAGTCAAAGTAATATTTATTGTTTAACCATAGGTCATAACAATTACACACAAATAAATAAAACAAACTATTAGGCAATACATCATAGACAGATATTTCCATACCAGAACTGTAAAAGTAAGTTATCTGCTATAGGCTATATAACAGCAGAGGCTTACCTTATGAAGCCCTGCTCTGAGATTTAACCCAAATATATAACAGACCACTATCCTTCATTATTTGTTGC
>QEPC01014088.1:2179771-2190252 GCA_003113815.1 Sphenodon punctatus | reverse complement strand
CCAAATAAGAACTTACATGGGGCGAGGAGCTAATGACAGCCAATTCTGTCTGCCTATTTATATCACCCATTCTAATCTGTATTTCCTTCCAAATCACCTCTGGTGGTTTATGTTCTAGGTACTCTACCGATAGTCCTATGGAACTTAGGTAGGTATGTATTTTCTGTTGCCAGGGGCTGACCCATACATTCTTCCACATCTCATTTATTAGTTCGGAGGAGCTAGTAAAATGTAACTTCCACCAGAACTTTATGGCGGATTCAACGGCTATTTGAGTTCATCCCTTCTGCCCCAATTCCAGCTGGAACATAACTTGAGGAGTACCGATAGGGTTGCCAAGTAGGGCTGAAAGAAATTTAGCCTGAACTGAATTGAGCTGGCGGGCGTAGAATACCGCCCACAGTTCGGCTCCATATAGTAACTGCCCTCCTATTTTAGAGTTGAATACCTGCAGGGCAGGAGAAATAGAATCTCTGCCCTGCCTGGTAAAAAACCCAAGTAGGGCATGGAGAGAGCCCTTGACTGCCAGGACTGCCTTCAAGACATGTTCCCTCCAACTGCCAGATTTGTGGAAAAGTAATCCCAGATACTGGTAGGAGTCCACCTATTGGATCACGTGGTCTCCTATCTCCCAACTGTAGGTCTTTCTTCTGTTGGTAAACACCAAAACTTTGGATTTTGAGTGATTTATTAAGTTGTTAGATTTGCAGTAATTTGAAAAGCCCGCATCTGCCTCATGAGTCTGATGCGGGTTTGAGAAAGGAGAGCCACATCGTCAGCATGCAAGAGGCACCCCACCGGCCTGGTAGCAACTTTAGGGGGGAAGTATGCTGGATTAGACATTTCAGGAATGCTATCATTGATAAACAGATTGAAAAGAGCTGGAGCGAGTACACAATCCTGTCTGACGCCACATTGGAAACTGGGTCAGTAACGTGGCCATCAGCATCTACCCTTACCACAAGGGAGGAACCATAATACAAAGACTGTATCAGCCAAAGAAGCCTTCCATCCATCGTTGATCTTCGAAGCTTGTCCCAAAGCATGTTCCTATCTAAGGAATCAAACGCGGACTTCATGTCTAAGAAGGCCACAAAAATCAAATGATTCCGGGCACGATACTTACTGACTAAATGATTCAACAAACAGCACTGCTCTAAAGTAGAGCATCCTGCTTGGAATCCAGCTTGCTCTGGATGCACAATCCCTTCCTGGGTCATCCAAGATGTAAATCTTGCAAGAAGCGTTTTTACATAGACCTTCCCGACCACACAGAGAAGGCTTATCGGGCGATAGTTGGCTGGATCTGTCCGCTGCCCTTTTTTGTAAATAGGGACTACTATTGCTTTAGACCACTGAATGGGGATTCTTCCCGAATGATTGATTGCGGTAAATAATTTTGCTAAAAGGGGAACCCACCATAACTTATATGCTTTCAAGAATCCTATATGTATTTTGTCTGGGCCAGGAGCCTTCTGGTTACTAAAGGAATCAATCAGCTCCTCTGCCTCAGATTCTGCCACTGGAGACCATGGATGATACTCCAAATCACTATCAAACTGTAAAGACTGGGGGTCCTCCTCTGTCTACCTGCCAAATAGGTTACGAAAATATTCGACCCATATGACTGGCTGGATAGTAGAACCTACAGGTCTACCCATCTTATCAGTTGAGATGTTAACTATACGCCAGAATCTTTATTTATATTGAATACATTAAATATCATTTTTGTTTCTTTATAGGTACTAAGCACCAACACCTTGAATCGGGCCTGGAAGACTATAGGCAGACAGTGTATAGGCAGCCAGTGCAAAGAACGGAGCACTGGTGTAATGTCCTCAATGAGCTCATGGCAACCCATCCCCATGAGGAGATGGGCTGCTGCATTTTTTCCCCAGCTGCAGTCTCCTCTCCAAACTGTCACCATGGGTAGCCCCACATAGAGTGCATTATAATAGTCCAGTCTTGAGGTGATGAAATCATGGATGATAGTGACCAGATCAGGGTCTGAGACATATGGCCAAAGCCACCGCACCAGATGTAACTGGCAAAACACGCTCTTCGCCACAGCCTCCACTTGGGCATCCAGTAGGAGCTGGGAATCTAGGAGCACTCCCAGACTGTGAACCTCAGGGACCAGTGGAGGGCAAACCTCACCAATGACAGGGAATGCCAACTCCAGTAGCATGACCTCAGTATTGTCGTGATTCAGCTTCAGATGGCTCACCCTCATCCAGTTCCCCGCAGCCGGAAGACACCAAGTGAGCACCGAGTGTGCCGGACCTGGGTCAGATGAAAAAGAAAGGTTGAGTTGTGTGTCACCAGCATATTGATGACACCAAACATCAAACCCTCTCACAACCTTGCCCAGCAGCTACATATACATGTTGAACAGGAGAGGGGACAGATTAGAACCTTGCGGGACTCCACACAAGAGGTCCCAGGGAGACAAAGAACAGTACCCCAGGACCAATCACTGAGTTCTCCGGGGCAGGAAGGAACAGAACAATTCAAGAACATTCCCTCCCACCCCGGCTCTGTCCTACAAGTGGGTCACTAACCTCTCGTGAACAATGGTGTCAAAAGCAGCTGAGAGATCCAACTGAATCAGCAGGGTCAAACGACCATGATCTAATTCACGGCGGAGGTTGTTGGCCAAGGCCAGAAAGCGCAGCTCTGTGCCATAGCCCAGATGAAAGTCGGACTGTGAGGGATCTAGAAAATTGATGAGGTTCAGATGTACCTGCAGCTGCCGATCCACAACCCGTTTAATAACCTTCCCTAAAAAGGGCAGGTTAGAGACTGGCTGATAACTGGTGAGGTTCTCAAGGCTGGAGTCCCCCTGGTTATTGTAGAATGGGCTGGAGTTCAGAGAATGACAAAGGGAATTCTTTATTTCATTTATTTAGGTTTATCCTCTGCCCTTCCTGTGGCACTGGCGATCCCTCTGGGCTCTGGGACTTTTTACTGCCCCCAACTTGTTACTCCTCACTCCCCAAGAGTCTACAGGCCTGACCCTTGGTCCAGGTTTGCTCTCCCTAGTGGTGTTTCACTTTTTCCAGACCTGGTTCCTGGTGGTGATCCCCTATTAGCAGTGTTGTAGCTAAGCAGGGGCAAGACAGACCGTACCCCAGCCTCCAGGTTAGGAGTAAACTTAATCAAATTCATTATATATAAAGAACAGGTAACAGTCCAGGTTTCAGATTCAGATAACAGACAAGATCGATTCAAGACAAGTCATAGCTCCTATAATCCTTTCTGTCCTTTCTCTTCTTCAGTAGTCCACTCTGGTCAGTTGCTCTTTTAAAATGCACCAATCACTGTCCAGTCTGGCTTAACATTCCAAAGCTGTCCCGTCCCCCAACAACTAAGTATGGCTCTCTCTTTCTCCCAGTGTTTTTATATAACATCCCCCCCCCACCCTCTTAATAACCAGCTTCTTTCCAACATTGCAACAAGGAATGTTGGAAAGAGTGATCTGATAACTTAACTACAGGAACTAAATGAAACATTCTTAATATCTTGACAGAGCATCTTCTAGCTTGTTACATTTTCAGGAATGATCAGTTTGCACCGTAAAATATTTACCCCAGAGGTAAGGCCTGAACCTCCACACTGCCCATACAATGGCAAGGCATTCCTTTTTGTATGGCAGACAAGTTTTGTTCTCTTGGAATAAGCTATTTGCTGGCATAGGCGATGGGAAGCTGAACCCCTTCCCACTCTTGCATAAGAGCAGCTCGAGTTCCCGTATCTGACACATCTGTTGCGAGGATGAAGGGTTTGCTGAAGTTTGGTGCTCTGAGGATAGGTTCAGAGGTTAATGGTCCTTTTAAGGCATCAAAGGCCTTCTGACAATCTTGAGTCCATAATACTTTGTCTGGTAAATGTTTTTTACATAAATTGGTCAAAGGTACAGCAATTTCACCAAACATGGGTACAAATCTCCTATAATGTCCAACTAATCCTAAAAAGGACTGTACTTGTTTTTTATTCTTTGGGGCTTCCCACCTTTGTATAGCCTTTATCTTGTCCCAAGTAGGTTTTATCAGTTGGTTTCCCACCCTATGACCTAAATATGTAACCTTTTAAAGGGCAAATTGGCATTTTACTGCCCTGATGGTTAAACCAGCTTTTTGTATACTACCAAGTACACTGGATACATGCTTTAAGTGCTCCTCCAAAGTTTGACTGAAGATGGCTAGATCATCCATGTAAGCTATGGCAAAGCTACTCATACCTACTAATAGGTTAGCTATGAGCCTTTGAAAAGAAGCTGATTGTTTTTTAAACCAAAGGGAAGAACTGTAAATTCAAATAAACCATGGGGTGTAGTAAAGACTGATTTTGGCTGAGCACTGGAATCCAACTCCATTTACCAAAACCCTTTACTAAGATCCACAAACTTTTGCGCCCCCCCAGCTTATCTAATAAGTCATCCAGGCAAGGCATAAGGTAAGCATCTGATCTAGTGATTAAATTAAGCATTCTATAGTCTACACAGAAGCAGATAGTTTCGTCAGGTTTGGGGTTTAAAACTACTGGTGAAGCTCAGGAACTGGCAGATGGATGAACAACTCCAAGGTTTAACATCTCCTTAATCTTCTTTTTTAATAGTGTCCGATAATTTATCTGTGACCCAATAAGGAGTAGATCTAATAGGAGTGTGGTTGCCCACATGAATATGTGAACAGTCAGAGGTTCATTCTGGCTTATTAGAAAATACTGGAGCAAAATTTTTAAAACCTCTAACTTCTTTTCCGGAGGAGAAAGCTCCTTGGGTAAAGTAAGGTCACCATTTCCAGAAGTTTCATTACTTTCTCCCAATAAATCTGATAATTTATTTTTCCCTTCCATCATCTTGGAGTCTAAGCACACGCTAAGAACTGCCTCTCCCCAATCCTAATAGGGTTTCAACATGTTCACATGGATTACTTGTGGTCTTTTGCCTAACTTATCCATGTTGACAACATAAGAGACATCATTCAACCTCTCCTTTATGGTAAAGGGGCCCTCCTATGATGCTTTCAACTTGTTAGTTTGGACTGGCAAGTTAAAT
Source organism: Sphenodon punctatus (assembly GCA_003113815.1). Taxonomy (NCBI): domain Eukaryota; kingdom Metazoa; phylum Chordata; class Lepidosauria; order Sphenodontia; family Sphenodontidae; genus Sphenodon; species Sphenodon punctatus. The sequence continues at coordinate 2,185,193 of QEPC01014088.1, read as the reverse complement.
CATAGCTTTATCCCCGGTCTCATAATTCTAGAGAGCGTGTTTGGGTTATACCAGAAGTTTTTGTTTCCCTTGTGCATGGGATAAATTCTTTCACCAATTTCATCATCTTTTTCAGGATCTTTCTGACCTTCAAAACGTAGTCCCCTACAGAGATCTTTCCTATAGGCAATCTTTCCTCCCACTCTTCTCATACTAAGTCTGGTGGTCCCCTTACTCTCCTAGCAAACATAAGTTCAAAGGGAGAAAACCCTGTTGATTCCCAGGATACTTCCCTGTACGCAAACAGGTAAGGTAACATGTCATCCCAGTTGTTGGGGTAAGTAACCACATAGGTTTTAATCATCCCCTTTAATGCCCCATTGAATCTTTCTACTAATCCATTGGTTTGTGGATGATAAGTAGTAGTCAATTGTTTAACACCACAACAATCCCATAAACATTTCATTAAATCTGACATGAAGTTACTACCCTGATCAGATAATATTTCAGAAGGAAATTTCAACTGGAAGAAGATCTTAATGAAGGCATTAGCCATTACTGGAGCTTCTGTGGAGGCTAGAGCAGTGGCCTCTGGATATCTGTTAGCAAAGTCCACTAAAGTTAGAATGTACTTCTTCCCATTCCTGGTGGGCTTTGCAAAGTGTCCCACTATATCAATACCAACTCTTTGAAATGCCTCTTCTATTATAGGTAAGGGTTTTAAAGGAGCTTTACCTTTATCTCCCCTCCTCCCCGTCCCTTGACAGGTATCACATGACCTACAATAATAGGTCATCATTCTAGCAATCCCAGGCCAATAATTTTTTGAGAGACTTTGTTAGGAGTCTTCCCAATGCCCAAGCGCACAGCACTAGGGAGATCATGGGCTATGTGCAACAACTTTCCTTTAAATTTGTGTGGCACTATCAGTTGGCTTACAAGGCTCCCAACTCACATCTCTGTTAGGAGGAATCCACATGTGATATAATAGGCCATTTTTCCAGACTATTCTCTCTCTACAGTCTTCTGCAAAGTCTTTATTTTCCTTTTTAGCCTCTTTTCTCAACTGAGCCAAGCTAGAATCTGAGGCCGTTTTCAGACGAGCGCGGCGGCGCCCGCGCTTGTTTCTTAAAAAAGCCGGCAGCCCGTTCTACACGAGACGCTGCCGCCGAATACGCGCCCGACGCGCATCCATTTCCGGGCGCAAACTGACCGGGTCGGCGATTGAGGCTGGTCATACGCGGCCGGAAATGGATGCGCGTCGGCCGCGCATGCGCGTATTCGGCGGCAGCGTCTCGTGTGGAACGGGCTTCCGGCTTTTTTGAAAACAAGCGCGGGCGCCGCCGCGCTTGTCTGAAAACGGCCTGAGAGCAACTCTTCTTTAAATTCATCAGTTACCCCTAGACTATTCATCAGGAGTTCCTCCCAATCTGTTTTACTTTCCAGTAACCCACCTTTTCGACACTCTGAATCCAGATCAGCTAGATTCTTGCCCTGTCCAATTATCTCAGAGGTCCTAACCTCTTCTCCCACAGGAGAAACCACCAGCCTTTTCTTGTCAGTCCACTTTTGCTGACTTCTGGTAACTACACTCACCAAGTGTGTGGACTTTTCCAGGTCATTACCTAGCAACAGAGAAGTATGGAGATCTTCCACCACTCCAAACGACATGGGCTCTTTCCAGTCTTGCCAGGACACCTGGACCCAGGGCACCCTGACTTTACTGGGTGGTCCTAATACCCCTTTTATCCTCTGGATTCTTCCTGGTACTATATCTTCTTCCATTATCAGGTTGGCCTTGATCAGAGATACCTGCCCCTGTATCTCGCCATCCCACAACAGATCTGTCCTTAACTCCTCAGGGGAGGAAACAGTTACTCCAATCAGACTTATATTAGAGAAATCCTTAGGTTTATTTAACTATTGGGAGTTAAATAAAACAGCTGGCACAAAGTCTACATAAACTCCTCATAATCCATGCTAAACTCCTCTGGCAAACTAGCATACACCCTGATTAACTCTCCAGCAATTACAGATTGTAAACACATATAATCATTAGGTTGAATCTGAAGCCTTTTTGCAGTCCTGTTGAAGGCAGTGAGGAAAGAATGAGGATCACCGCCTGGCACAAAAGAGGGAAAGTCTTTGAAGGTAATCCTGATGGGCTGCTTGTTCCTCAGTTTGGTCATCTCAAGGTCATGGTGTCGTTGCCTTCCCCAGTCCCTGATCTCCATCTCCTGCAGTTCTAACTTCTTCCTTTCCAGCTCCAGGTGCTCCCTCTCATAGTTGATATTGGGGTCCTTGGGACTAGGTAGCTGAACAGAGGAAGGGATTTGGGCAGCCACCAGCTCCACCAACTGCTGTCTCAGGGCTGCTGTTTTGACTCCTTTGTAAGGAATGTTGCACAACTGACATTTGTCCTCCAACACCTTATGATCCATCTGAGCAAACTGCTCTGCAGTTTCCTGTCTCAGTCCAAAGTCTGTTTGGTGAATCCCACTGCTGCCACCAAATGTGGCAATCCATCTGGACTCAGACTCTTTGCTGCCACCAGCCTGTTACACCTCACTCCCCAAGGGTCCACAGGCCTGTTCCTAATATTGACAGGATGAGAACTGTCATATCTCAAATAAGTGTTTTTGTCTGTAGGTTTCCTGAACAAACAGGTCTGTAGTCCCACATCACTCCTGCTAATGGTCGCATCCAGAAAATGCATCCTGGAGGAGCTGAACACCATAGTAAATTGAATATGTGGGCTCCTAGTATTGACCCACTGATGAAAACTTTGTAAAAGGGTCACATCCCCTTTCCAGATAAAAAGAAATATCATCCATGAATCTCCACCATGCCACAATATCTGACAAGAATGCATTGGAATGATCAAATACATATAAAGGTTAAAAATCACCCATAAACAGTTTGGCTATTTCAGGTGCCATAGAAGAACCCATGGCTACTCCTTTTATTTGCCAAAAAACCACTCACTATTGAACATAAATTAATTCTTGCATAATGCCAATTCAGCTAGAGACACAATGGAAGATGTAGGTGAACACAAATTGTCAGGTCTCATTTCCAAAACTTTCCTTATCACTTCTAATGCTTCCTCCTGGGGGATAGTCATATAAAGTGATTCTACACCCATAGTTACAAGCACAAACTCCATTCCACGTGTGTCCACTGCATGGAGCTTATGTAGTAAATCCGAAGTGTCTCTAATATATGAACGTAATTGGCTGACATGGGGCTTCAGAAAATAATCTACATATTTGGATAAAGGCTCCAATACAGAATCATTACCAGACACTATGGGTCTACCTGGAGTAGGACTAATGCCCTTGTGTATCTTGGGCAAAACATAAAAAACAGGAACCCTCGGGGATTCTTGTAACAAAAAAATCATATTCTGCCTCTGTGATGTAACCTAAGCAAAGCCCCTCATACAAGCAGTCTCTTAATGATTTTGAATATCTCCCTAGTGGGATCGTACAGGCATTTTTTGTAGAAGTTGGTATCACCCAGTTGTTTTAACACCTCATGAACATAGTCCTTCTTATTCAAAATCACTATCGCCCTTCCTTTGTCGGCTGGTTTGATGACAATATCTGGATCCTGGGCTAACTGCTTTAAAGCCTGAAAGTCCTCCCCTGTATAATTACACCAATTGTTCACTGGGTGGCTTTCATATCGCTCTAGATCTCTTAACAACAATTTTTCAAAAGTATCTATTTCAGGACTCACTGCCTGACGGGGCATGAATCGACTTTTGGCCCTAAAAGGCGTATATCCCACCTGGGTGGAGGATTTATTATAATACATATATCTCAATTTCAATTTCCTGATGAATTGAAAAATATCAACTCTAGCTTGAGAAGCATTATATTTGGGTGTAGGAACAAAGGAAAGACCTTTGCCCAAAATGCTAATCTCTGACTTTTGTAATGGTCTATCCGATAGTTGTTAACCTATCTCATTTGACCCCGTTTGGTCCTGGACCTCAAGACCCTGTGGGGATACCCTCTCCTCCCTTGGTGTGACCCTCCTGGTGTTCTGTTGAAAGAACGATCTAAAAAAGTCTCATGCTGGTCACTATTCTCATCACCATAATGGGACATTGTTTCTAAACTGGTATCCCGACTGGATTCTTCAAATGTAGAATCCTTATCAGCGAACGTAACTTTCCTTCGGCCCTGTTTATGATTAGTAAACTGCTTGTTGAGCCATGAATAAACTTTGTTGGCTTCATAATCTTTACTATCACGTGTAAACTTGTGAAATTTAAAGTCCTTTAATTCTTGATATCATTTCTTGATCTCTGTGTCTAAGGAGGTTAATCTATCCTCTACTATTTTGGGCGTGCTGTGACTTTGAAGGCCTGCCTCTAACTGAACCTTAAACCTCTCTTCAAGATGTTTAACTTCCTTATTAGTGGTTTCTATCAATAAGATCATCAAATCTAAGGAACATTTATTCAAGTCTGCACACCACTTAGAGACAAACCCTTCATCATCATTAAACATCCCCAGGGATTTGTTGATACGCATACCTCTGGGAATCCTCTTGACCCGATAGTATTCCTTTAAAGTTGAAGCGTGAAGTTCCATTCTCATCGCCTTCTTTTTCATCTGGGCCAATTCTTCCCAACTCGGGATGTCCCTAGAATCTACAGAATCAAACATCGACTGGCTCCCAATCAACTGTTCAATATAGTCAGAGGAAAAACTCAGTATGTGACGAATCCATGACGAATCCCACAAAACACTTAACAAAAGTCCAAAGAAAAGGTGGGGAAAAAGAGATGCTAGAAACCGAAGCAAACAAAAATTCTGTGTGAAAGTGGCAGCTCCCCCTGCAGGGCGTTATGGGCGGTGCCACCCAAAGCCCTGCAGGGCCACCGCTGCAGCTTTAAAAGTTAAAAAAAACAAAAACAAAAACCCGCGCCGCCGTTATGACAGCTACAGCAGCCTCTAAGCTTTTGCAGAGCCAGAGGCTGCTGTATCTGTCACTGAGACAATTCTCCCTTCAGGGACCCACCCACTCCGCTGGGAAAGGGAGTGGGTCCCCGAAGGGACAAAAAGGTTCAGCTGCTCAGCCACCCAAAGCGTTTTCCTATGGAAAACGCGATTTGGGCGGCTGAACTCCTCCGTCCACAGCACATATGGTACGTGCTGTGGAGGGAGGGGCTACAGCCTTCCATTGCACTCAATGGGCGCAATGGAAGATCTCGCCAGGGCGGTCGGGCTGACAGCCCTGGTGAGATAGCTTGGTCGGGGGACTGGGTAGGGAGCAGCGTGCATGCGCACGCTCCTCCCCGCTCAGTCTGAAAACCCACGTGCCTTCCTTACTAGTTCCCCGCGCTGCTGCTTCCCCCTGCGCTTCTGGGGGGGAGCGGCAAGGCAGCAGCATGCTCTTCAAGCCTTGAAGAGCATGTTGCTGCCTTGCC